>PVKP010034619.1:0-24056 GCA_004027715.1 Plecturocebus donacophilus
TAATTCTATACAGTATTCTATATGTATGTAATTACAGTATTCTATATGTAATTCTATATGGTATTCTATATGTATGTAATTACAGTATTCTACATGTAATTCTATACGGTATTCTATAAGTATAATTACAGTATTCTACATGTAATTCTATACGGCATTCTATATGTATGTAATTACAGTATTCTACATGTAATTCTATGCAGTATTCTACATGTATGTAATTACAGAATTCTCTAGATTTGTACTCTAATAAAGGCTGCAATGCCAACAGTCAACAAACATTCACTGAGCCCCTCCTGTGTGCCGGGCACTGTCCTTGGTGCTGGAGATGTTAGACCGTGCCCAGTCCTGGTCTCAGGGTGAAGTGGGGAGCAGACACAGAACAGACAACCACGACAATTCTAGGTACAGGTGCCTGCGGGGAGGATCACAAAAGGACGCCAAGTGGCAGTGGGTGACCAGGAGGGGCCTTAGCCAGAAGTTGGTCAGGGAACGCCTTCCCTAGGGCAGAGGCAGAGCAGAGGTTCACATGATGATATGGTGGCAGCAGATGCCCTGGGGGATTCAGGCCACATCCAAGGAGTGGCCCAGCAAAGGCCCTGGGGCAGGGATGCTGTTGGGCCTGAGCCTAGTGAGCAAGGCGAGATGCAGGTCCAAGGTGAGTGGGGTGGGGGCGCAGAGCACCCTGGGGCAGAGCGTGGATTCCAGCCTTGCTGGGAAGTCTCTGGAGGGTTTTAAGCAGCGTGCTGTGGAAGGAGACTAGATGGATGGGTGTGGAGGCGGTGAGATGGCTTAGGGCTTGCTGGACTGGAACAGATGAGAGTTATGGTGAGTTAAATTAGGGCCGTGTACTAGTCAGGGGTTAGGCAGAAGGCAGAAACCACACCGGTACAAGAGAAAGAGAGAGAGAGAGAGAGAGAGAGAGAGCAAGCTCATAGGCCAGAGCTAGTCCATAAAAGTGGTTTGAAGGGTGTGAAGTTTGCTGGAGAATGACTGCCACCACCACTCCTGCACATCAGTCCCACTGGCCCCTGTGCCATGGGAGGAAACACCATGTACTGGCAGCAGGAAGAGAAGCCCCTTCCTCTGCTGGGGCTTTGCGACATCCCTGTGGCCTTGTGGCATCCATCCAGAGCCCCCTATGACAAAGCCTAACATTGCACCAGCTGACAAAGGGGAAATGTTTACAGGGTCCAGCTCCAGTATTTCAATGCAGGGCAATGAAGGGTGACTTTAGAGCTGGGACACAATAACCTGATGACTGGCATATGTGGTGGCAAGAAAGGTGGGGGACTAGTGTGAGCAAACAAGGACTTGGGCCTCCCCTGCAGTTGTTCTGTGACATTACAAAACTGCATTTAAAAAATTGTGATAGGGAGGACATCCTGCCCTGATTAATCACATTACCTGGGTCTCCCTGTTGTCATCTGTCTTCTTAATCCACATAATGATCATCATCCTGGCTGCACAGGTGAGTAAATAGAGGCACAGGGATGTTGAATAATGGGCTTAGAGTCATGCCATTAATCAGTGGTGTCTGTCTGTCTCCCAGGCCTGTGTCTTTTCTATTCATCCTGCTGTTTCTCTCATGGGGAACTGGAATGCCTTGAGGATTCTGCTCCTGAGAGCTCAGTTCTGGCTCTCACTTTGTCCTTCTTTGATGACATGGCCCCTCTGCTGTCTGTGTGGGTCCTGGCCACAGGAGACACTGACCTCTACACTCCCAGGCCCAGCATGTACTCTGGCTTGAGCACAGGTCCCTGGACTGCAAATGCCTGACCAGCTCCAGTATAGGAACAGAGCCCTCATCAGCTCTGAGAGTGCTCTGAAGCCCACGCAAGGCGTGCAAAAGCTCAAAAGTAGATCTGACCTCTAGGAGGGTACGATCGGGTTCAAGTGATTCTCTTGATTACCCCTTACAAGGGTTTCTACCTCTTAGCTGTGGGTTTCTCCTTTCACGGGAAGTGAGCTGGAGGCATTCCTGAGCACCCCTTCTGGAAAACGCCTCCTCCTTTGGCTTCTTGATGGCCAGCTAGGGAAGTATCCGGCAGGTGCAGAGACAAGTTTGCCCAGTGGGGACAGGATCCAGCCAAGTACCAGCTTGGGTCAAGTGTCCCCTGCCCCCGGCAGGAAGAACAATGATCTTCCTAGAGGATCCCAAACTCTCCTGCAAAAGCCCGCGAGTGTTGTAGGCCAGCTCTAGTGTTTGATGTTACAATCATGCATCCTCTGGGGAACTTACTTCTCTTGTCAGCACCAGGGCAAGAGGAGTTTGGATTTCTTTGGGGGAACTTTAAGAATCCTTTCGGATTCTGTATTCATCAGTTTCTGTGTTTATCAATACCTACTGAACCTACTGCATGCTGGGTATTTTAGTAAGGTTATCATGCGCTATTTATTTATTTATTAAGACAGAGTCTCACTCACTCTGTTGCCCAGGCTGGAGTGCAGTGGTGTGATCTTGGCTCACTGCAACCTCCACCTCCTGGGTTCAAGTGATTCTCCTGCTCCAGCCTCCTGAGTACCTGGGATTATGGGTGTCCACCATCACGCCTGGTTAATTTTTGTGTTTTTAGTAGAGACAAGGTTTCACCATGTTGGCCAGGCTGATCTTGAACTCCTGAGTTCAAGTGATCCGCCCACCTTGGCCTCCCAAAGTGCTGCCATTACAGGTATGAACCACCATATCCAGCCTTTCATGAGTTATTTAATCTTCACAACAACTCTGTGAAGTCTTCACTCTTGTCCCCATTTTACAGATGAGGAAACTGAGGCTGTGAGAGGTTAAATAACCACAAGTCACAGCATGGGGAGACTTGGTTCTAGCAGTTTCTAGCAGTCGGCCTTTGATGCCCATTTCCCGCAGGACAGACCCTTCTCTTTTGGTCTCCCTGCCCTTGGAGGTTTGGCCTGTTTGTTAGAGTGCCTGTGTGGGTAGGTATCCTCCTGGCCTCATTCCCAAAAGAGCTTGAGATACTGTGCCAACACACAAATGGGAGGAGAACTGCATACATTGACAGATCGGGGCCAAGAAAAATACAGGTAAAGTAAAGGACAATGTCTGTAGGACGGTTAATATATATGCATATGCAGTTACAGTCAGGGCAGAGATTCTTCAGAGCAAAAGTAGAGAAACCGATTGGTTAACGTGTTTTCTACTTTCTACTTCTAATACACATCAGGTAAAATAAACCAACTAGTCCTATATGTACCCACATTCAGAGATCTCAACAAAAAAAAAAAAAAAAAAAAAAGAAGAAGAAGAAAGAAAGGCAGCAAGGGCTAGAGGTTGCAGCCATCCTTGCATTCCTCCAGGCTGCAGAACTCAACTGCAGACCCAGGATTCAAATCCAAGTGCTTCTGGCTCTGGAGCTGGGCTCGAATTTAGGGCATTACTTTTTTCTTCCATTTCAAACAGGACACAGATCTGGCCTTCAAGCAGGTGCATAAATGGCTCATTGTGCTCCACCGTTCTAAGGACACAGAAGGCCACGGCAGGCTGTGGGCAGGGCTTCAGAGCCGTGCAGGCAGGGGACATGGGTGGGCATGGCTGCCTCTTGCAGGCTGAGCTGCTGGCTGTGCCTCTGAGCTGAGCTGGGTGGGTACTCTAGGCATTCCTGGCAGAGGTTACAGCATGAGCAAAGGCCTGGAGGCTAAAAATAGCTTGCGGGCAGGGGAGCTACCAGCGGCTCAGTGCTTCTGGAGTTAAAAGAGCCTGGCGGGGGTCATGTCAGATGAGGCCAGTTCACAATAAGGAGGGTAGATTATATCTTTAGAGACCTCGTAGAGTGAGGATATAATTTATTGTCCACACCAGGACACTTTTGAGAGTGAAAAGGTGCTAAAAATAATTAACACGTGTTAATTGCTTTGTAACAAGCATAAACTGTGACTATCTGGGATGTCCTTGTCTTAGCCTCTGGAGAGTCGTAAGTAGGGTGTGACGTTACCAGATTTGTGCTTTAGAAAGGTTGCTGGCTGCAGTGCTGGTTGGATGCGTTTTTATTTGAAAAGGTAAAACATACTTAACATAAAGAATGTGGACAGTAGGAGGGATATAGGAAGAGTATTCAGTGGCAGCGATTACTGTCACCAGTTTCAGTGTTTTTTCTTTGGAGTTTCGCTTTGTCACTCAGGCGGGAGTGCAGTGGCATGATCTCGTCTCACTGCAACCTTCACCTCCCCAGTTCAAGTGATTCTCCTGCCTCAGTCTCCTAGGATTACAGGCATGCACCATTGTGCTTGGCTAATCTTTGTATTTTTAGTAGAGACGGAGTTTTGCCTTGTTGGCCAGGCTGGTCTTGAACTCCTGATCTCAGGCAATCCACCTACCTCGGCCTCCCAAAGTGCTGGGATTACAGGCATGAAGCATCATGCCCGGGCAACTCAGTGTTTTATTCTAGGGATAGTCTGAATGTGTATGTATATGTATATACATATCTCCCCTTTCATGCAGGTGCCATGCATTAGATACACTGTTCTATACCTCACTTTTTATTTGCAGGCCTTGTAAGTCATTCTCTATTGATACGTAGAGCTGCCACAATCTTTTCGTTGCCTGTCAAATGTTCTGTGGATCTAGCAGACCGTATTCAACTTCTTCCCCATAGATGGACACTGAGGTTGTTTATAATTTCTTGCATTACAACCAATGCTGCAATTCATATCATCATATCTAGGGATGAGTACGTGGTGTGAGTTCCCTGAAGTTGCTGGGTCAAAGTGTATATACATTTGTAATTTTGATAAATATTGCCAAATCGTCCTCCCTTAGGCAAGAGATGGGTGAGGGTCTTGCCTAAGGCCGTCATGGTGGGGGGTAGCTAGGCGGGGAGGAGTTGGAGAAGTATATCAGGAAGGAAGCTTGCTCTGAGGTATGGGATGGGGCTGGTGGGGGGCTAGGTAGAGTAGTGGGAGCGGGGAGTGGCAGGAGCAGGTGGAGGAGAGTGAGGAGGAACAGCAGTTGAAGGCATGGCCTGAAGCTCGGGACATGCTCTAGGCTGAGGAAGCCTGGGAGGAGGTAGGAGGTGTGGTCTGGAGCTCCAACGGCAACAGCTTGGCAGAGCAGTGCCGGGAAGAGGGCTGGCTGGGCCCGGGCTGAGGCAAGCCAGGTGCCCGGGATGCACGCTGTGAGCAGCCTTGCCCTGCGCGCCCTGCGAGCCGGGGCCTCCTGACACTCTGCTGCCAGGTCGTCTCTTTTGCCTCACCTTTGTCCCAGCCCTGGGGGAGGGAGCCTTGGGATCAGTCATAGATTAAAGGGGATGGCTGAGGACATAGGCTCAAAGGGGAACAAAGGGGTCAAAGAATGTGTGGAGGGAAGGTGTCCTGGAGGGCCAGGGCATGGGCTCCCAAGTTCCTGGGAGAGAGGCAGGGAAGGACTAGAGAGTGACCATTAGATATACCGATTAGGCATCGCTGACGCCCTTGGTGAAGTGGTTTTAATAAAGCAACAGAGGCTTGGATAGTCTCTGACTCTATGAAACAATAATAGAAAGTGAGGGTGTTTATTCATTGGTTGTATCCTAGCAACAGCGCATTCTCAGCAAGGGTTAGTGTTCTAGAACGCGAGACCAAATTATACGAGAACATAATGTTCTAGAATGTCTGCATGCTTTTGCCAGCCGATTTCTTACTCAGAGGTACTCAGGAAAGTGTTGAAAATTACCCCTTTTTCCTCTAAATGTGCAGGTGGTTGATGACAAGTATGTATTATGTTAACAGAACTCAAATGCTTGGCCAGGGTCGTTTCCCCGAATTCAACGTTAGCCTGGGGGGAAGAGGATTAAGAGCAGCGTCCCTGCAGGGAAAATGAGCTGTGAGTTGTACTTTGCCACCTTTTAAATCAAACATCGCTGATGGCTCTTGAGAATTCACGGTGGGACTATTTGTTTCCCGGAGAATATGTGAGCAATGCATTCCTTTTCCCGGCTCTGTGGATCCTGCCCAGTCACTGCAGAAGCCTTTATTGATGCGAAGAAAATTGGGGGAGGTCTTATTAAGTCTCTTCCTCCAACGCTGCCATTTCCATTCGAGACCCTTCTGGGGATCCTGCACACTCACGGGGAGTCCTTGGCACGCTGAGCATGGCATTTGTTCTGTCCCACTGTCCCCCGATAGCTGAGCATGATCTGGTCTGAGTGGGGTTGGGCGGGTCCCCTCAGCGGTGCTGTCCTGGATCCCAGAGCCCTTTGGACCCATCCTTCCGTCCAAGTCCTCCCAGTCAGCCCCCTTGGCCCAGACAAAAGGCTCCCCTGAAGCAGCCCCCAAGCATAAGCTGGTCCGGACAGCCCTGAGGTCCTTCCACCACCAGCTTCCTCTTGAGACACCCTGCTCTGTCTGTAGTCCCATTTCTGCCCAGCCCAAGGCCTGATACCCAGTGACTTCCTGAGGACATGGGAGTGTCTGATCCTGGGCTGCTGGCCTGGGCCCCACGCGTCTACACCTGCCTGCTGCCAACCTAACATTTCAGAGCTCCCTTACTGGGGGGCACTCTTCCCAGCACACTCAGAGAGGGACCGAGCTCCCTTATCAGAGCCCAGCTTGCTGAGCAGGCATACAGTAGGGGCTCAAAACAAAACAACAAAAACCAATGGATTGAAATAATGGTAGAATAGACACGTGCTGCCTGTTTTAATGTGAATTTTTTTAAAACAATCATTTTCTTTGCTCTGCTGGAAGGATGGCATGTAATGATCTCCTGCCCCGTAACAGGAAATTAAGTTCTTATTCTGAAGGGAAGAAGAACCAATCCAGAATGGCAGTAGCTCTGGACTCATAGGCCACTGAGATCAACTGTGAAAGAGCAAGATTTGGTTTTGGGAGCGGGTAGACTGGCGCGGAGGAATAACGAAGGCCGAGAGAGGCCTGGGGTTAGAAGAGCTCCCCTGCATCTCAGTGGCTCTGAGGGGAGCCCTGGCAGCCTGGGCATGGCCGCAGGAAGTCAGGCAAGGATGGAGAGGCAGTGGCACAGCCCTGGCCAGGACCTCAGTGTTCGGGTGTGGAAGAGAGCCTGTGGGTGCCTCCAGTTCTGTAAGAGCCTTCCCTGGCTGGCACCTGCTCTGACCCGGCAGATCCTCCTGTGGGTGCCGGAGGGTCTTCAGTCCTGATGTGAAGCATCACAAGAGCTGCACTCTGGGACCTGAGACCAGGCCAGCTAGGTCTGATGTCTCAGTCAACATTCAGGGCCTACAACCACTGACCTCCCACCAAGACACACACAGAGAACTCACGCTCTGACCCTGGGGTATAGCTCACCCTTCCATGCGTGCAGGCCAGGGCTTCCAGAGGCTTCCCAGTGTGCCCGCCTGAGGTCACAGCTCCAGCAGGGGCAGCCCTGGGATGGGAACCAGGCCTCTGATTGTAAGCAAGTTCCTCAGCTCAAGGCAGCTTCAGCACAGCTTCTGGGGGTGCTCCAAGACCTGTTCTCCTCTTCTGTTGGGATAAGATTCTGGAGAATCAAAGACAAGAGATCTGCAATTAAATTCTATTTTAAACAAGAAAGGAAGACACTGCTTAAAATAAGTATGTGGAGATATTTGAAAAGTAATGTTAATGAAGGTATTGGGTATTTACTGAGAGCCAGATATTGTTGTAACCTTGTTACAGGGTGCTCTATCCTCAATACCTAAAACAACTCCATGACATTGGCTCTGGAGAGGGAGCCAGATGGCTGCTGGCTTCTTCCTTACAGAGCAACACCTCCAGACACCTGACTTGTGGCTCGGCACACCAGGAAATGGTGCTCGTTTTGCACATTGTTAACTATTTCCATGTGGAATACTTCTCAGAAACTGGAGATCATCAACAAGTTCTGCAAACAAAGCCCAGGGAACATTTCTGACCCTGGCCGGGGTGTTTTCCTCCCACTGCATTAGCTTGAGAACAGTCTCCTGTGTTCCTGTTTGAGGCTCAAGGGAGAACTAAGTTAGACATAACCATGGTAACTAACATGTAATTAACTCCAATAACTGCTAATCGCTGGGTTAGAATTTCCTCCTTAGAGTCTTACAAGTGTACCATGCAGGGGCTGTTCCTGTGGCTTTGGGACTGTGGCACCAGCAGCAGGTACTGTGGGGTGACCCCAGTTTCCATTTGACAGCCCTGTGCTCAGAGCCCAGCCTCCTGCCCTGCCTGTGTGATATCAGGCAAGTTACTTCCCTCCTGATCCCTTGGAGTTCCCGTATGAAGGGGGAATGATACTTCATGGCTGTCTTGACTTCTCATAAGAATACAAAGAGTTAAAGCCTATGAAATATATATTGAAAACAATATGTCAATGTCAGGGGTCCCTGCCTTACTCTTTGGCCCCATGAAGTGACCTGTGGGTGGTGGAAGTTTGATGATGCATCTTTTGACTTCTTTTTCAAATGCTCTCATGGCATTTTGACTAATGCTATGAGGGTCTTTGAAATGCCTTTGAGACATTTTCCCCATTGTCTTGGCTATGAACATTCAGTTCCTCTTTGACATTTTTTTAAGCTTTTTTATGATGGTGTATTAGTCTGTTCTCACATTGCTATAAAGAACTGGGTAATTTATAAAGAAAAGAAGTTTAATTGGCTCATAGTTCCACAGACTGTACAGGGAGCATTGCTGGGGGGACCTCAGGAAACTTTCAATCATGGCAGGAGGCAAAATGGAAGCAGGCATATCCTACAAGGCTGGAGCAGGGGGAGAGGGACAGGGGAGAGGTGCTACACACTTTTAAACAATGAGATCTCATGAGAACTCATTTATTCTCACGAGAACAGCAAGAGGGAAGTCCACCCCTGTGATCCAATCACCTGCCACCAGGCCCCTTCTCCAACATTAGGGATTACAATTCAAAATGAGATTTGGGCCAACACACAGACCCAAACAATATCATTCTGCTCCTGGATGCTCCCAAATCTCATGTCCTTCTCAGATTTCAAATACAATCATGTCTTTCCAACAGTCCCCTAAAGTCTTTCTCTTTTTTTTTTTTTGAGACTGAGTCTCACTCTGTCACCCAGGCTGGAGTGCAGTGGCCTGATACTGGCTTACTGCAGCCTCTGCCTCCCAGGTTCAAGCAATTCTCCTGCCTCAGCTTCCTGAGTAGCTGGGACTACAGGCACATGCCATCACTCCAGGCTAATTTTTGTATTTTTAGTGGAGACAGGGTTTCATCATGTTGGCCAGGCTGGTCTTAAACTCCTTATCTCAAATGATCTGCCTGACTCAGCCTCCCAAAATGCTGGGATTACTGACATGAGCCACCATGCCTGGCCCCAAAGTCTTAACTCTTTCCAGCATTAACTCAAAATTCCAAAGTCCAAACTCTCTTCTGAGACAAGGCTAGTCCCTTCTGCCTATGAGCCTATAAAATAAAAAACAAGTTAGTTACTTCCAAGATACAATGGGAGTATAGAAATAGGATAAATACTCTCTTTCCAAAAGGGATAAATTGGCCCAAATAAAGGGGCTACAGGCCCCATGCAAGTCTAAAACACAGCAGCACAGCTGTTAAATATTAAAGTTCTGAAATAATCTCCTTTGACTCCATGTTTCACATCCAGGCCACACTGATGCAAGGGGTGGACTCCCAAGGCCTTGGGAAGCTCCACCTCTGTGGCTCTGCAGGGCCCAACTTCCATGGCTGCTCTCAATGGCTGGCATTCAGTGCTGGCAGCTTTTCCAGGTGCATGGTGCAAACTACCATTTTGGGGTCTGAAGGATAGTGGCCCTCTTCTCACAGCTCCAGTAGGCTGTACCCCAGTGGGGACTCTGTGTGGGGGCTCCAACCCCACATTTTTCTTCCACACTGCCCTAGTAGAGGTTCTCTTTGAGGGCTCCACCCCTGCAGCAGGTTTCTGCCTGGACATTCAGACATTCCAATACATACTCTGAAATCTAGGTGGAGGTTCCCAAGCCTCAACTCTTGCCCTCTGCGTACCTACAGGCTTAACACTACATGGAAGCTGACAAGGCTTATGGCTAGTACCCTCTGGAATGGTGCCTGACACATATCTGGGGTTCTTTTAGACATGGCTAGAGCTGCAGTGGCTGAGACACAGGGTGCCATGTCCCGAGGTTGTGCAGGACAGCGGGGTCTTGGGCCTGGCTCATAAAACCATTCTTTTCTCCTAGGCCTCCAGGCCTGTGATAGGAGGGGCTGCCATGAGAGTCTCTGAAATGCCTTTGAAACATTTCTCCCATTGTTTTGGCTATTAACATTTAGCTCCTCTTTATTTATGCAAATTTCTACGGCCCACTTGAATCTCGCCCCAGAAAATGATTTTCTTTTCTACTGCATGGTCAGGCTGAAAAATTTTCAAACTATTATCCTCTGCTTTTCTTCTAAATATAAGTCCCAATTTCAGATCATCTTTTTGCTCATGCATATGAACATAGGCTGTTAGAAGCAGCCAGGTGAATTCTTGAATGCTTTGCTGATTAGAAATTTCTTCTGCCAGATACCTTAAATCATCTCTCTCAAGTTCAAGGTTCCATAGATCTCTAGGGCAGGGGCACAAAACCTCCAATCTCCTCATTAATGCATAACAAAAGTGACCTTTGCTCCAGTTCTCAATAAATTCCTCATCTCTGTCTGAGACCACCTCAGCCTCAACTTTATTGTTCACTTCACAATCAGCATTTCTGTCACAACAATTTAACAAGTCTCTTGGAAGTTCCAAACTTTCCCCCATCTTCCTGTCTTCTTTTGATCCCTCCCAACTGTTCCAACTTCTGCTTGTTACCCAGTTCCAAAGTTGCTTCCTTTTCAGGTATCTTTCTAGCAATGCCCCACTTCCCAGTATCAATTTTATGTACTAGTCTGTTCTTGCATTCCTATGAAGAACTACCTGAGACTGAGTAATTTATAAAGAAAAGAGGTTTAATTAGCTCCTGGTTCCACAGGCTGTACAGGCAGCATGGCTTGGGAGGCCTCAGGAAACTTATAATCATGGCAGAAGGCAAAGGGGAAACAGGCACACCCTACCTGGCTGGAGCAGGAAGAAGAGGGACAGGGGTAGATGCTACACACTTTTAAATAACCAGATCTCATGAGAACTCACTCACTATCATGAGAACAGAAAGGGGGAAATCCACCCCTGTGATCCAAACACCTCCCATCAGCCTCCTCCTCCAACATTGAGGATTACAATTCGACATGAGATTTTGGCAGGGACACAGAACCAAAACATATCAGATGGTAACTTTCAAGCATAAATGAAAGTAGACAGAATAGACTAAGGGTCTTCTATGCCCTCATCACGAATGGCAACACTAAACAACTGGCCAATCTTGTTTCATCATTCCTTTTTAAAATTCACCTTCATTGAGAAATAATTTGTCAGTGGTGTGAATGGCTGGGGTCAACAATGTGGGAGGTAAAGGAATTTACCAAGACAGTTGTAAGTAAAGAAGGGCAGATTTATTAAAGGGAGAGTATGTTGCAAAAAAGCAGTGGGAAGCACAGCAGAGGAAGGGCT
Source organism: Plecturocebus donacophilus (assembly GCA_004027715.1). Taxonomy (NCBI): domain Eukaryota; kingdom Metazoa; phylum Chordata; class Mammalia; order Primates; family Pitheciidae; genus Plecturocebus; species Plecturocebus donacophilus. The sequence goes on from PVKP010034619.1 coordinate 11,454, forward strand.
GTCTGCAAAGAAGCAGGGGCTGATGGGAAGTTTTACAGGGGCCGCACTGCTGGGGCTACATGTGGAGTGAGGTGGTTGTGCTAGTGGGTTGTTTGTGATTAGTTGTCTCTCAGAGCAATTGTTTTCCCCCAACTCAGACCTTCCCCAACATGAGACCCCTTCCTCATTGTTGCTTACTTATGAAGACTCCACATAGTTTATATACAAATAATGCACCTAAATGTAACTTTTGATGATTTTAGGCAAATTTAGATGCTCTTAAAGAAAAATTATTCTGACACCTGTTAAAACAGTGAGAAAAACTTTATTCCAGACTAATGCAATAGGGGTCAACTCTGTCAGCAGGTGAGAGATCAAATTCAACTCCTCCCTTTTCGTAATTTAACAAGGAAAAGGGAGGCTTTATGGCCAGGGAGCAGAGTAGGGGCAAAGAGTGGATGAAAAAATGACGAAGAGGAGACTTCAGCATAGGGGGATTCTTGCTAGGTCAGGGGTCTTGATGGCAAAAGTGGGGAATGAAGAACTTGATTGGACATCAAGGGTGGTCACGTGTGAAGGGTGGAGGGTTTCTTGCCAACTGACTAAGCAGGATTCCTGCTAAGACTGCACAGGACTATACAGGCTGAACACAGGAGGGAGGAAGAGGGCTCAGAGGAGCCTGAAAGAAGTTTGGTCTAGAAGTGAATCTGTCTACACTCATGTAATCACCACCACAGTCAGATATTCATTATTTTCATCATTTCCAAACACTCCATCATGCTCTTTCCCATCAACTCCGTGGTTGCAGGACTGGGCAGTCTTAGGATGCTTGGGAGATGAGCAGTGCTCCTGTCTAGATTTCTCATGCGCTCTGAGGCTTTGATTATACGCAGTGTAGGAGCTTGTTCTTAGTGTGGACACACAGACAGAAACTTCTTTTTCCTTTCTTTTTCTTTGGAAACAGTCTTGCTCTGTTGCCCAGGTTGGAGCATAGCGGGGTGATCTTGGCTCACTGCAACCTTCACCTCTGGAATTCAAGTGATTCTCCTGCCTCAGCCTCCTGAATAGATAGGATTACGGGAACCCACCACCACACCTGGAGACAGGGTTTCACCATGTTGGCCAGGCTGGTCTTGAACTCCTGACCTCAATGATCCACCCGCCTTAGCCTCCTAAAGTGCTGGGATTACAGGTGTGAGTCACTGCCCCGGCCACTCAATAACCTTTATCTCTCATGAGATTCCCCTCACATATTTACCTTAATCACAATTTGCTGCCCTGAGAAACCCAAATGCCTTGTCCTTTGTCTTGCCACTTCTCTACAAATTGTTACCTTTTGTTATCGTGAAAAGTTAAAAAAAATCTTGGAATCCCCAAATCACTAAGCCAAAAAAATAATCAAGCTGGGAACTACATCAGATAAACCTGCCTCCCATTTTATTTCTAAATAAGATAGCTAGAAAGATAGAAAAGCTACATGCCTTCCTCACAATTTGCCCACAAGGGAATTCCTTATGGGGCTCAAGATCTTTACCCTAAAACAGTTCTGTTGAATTTCACCCTGGCCATGTAAACTGTTAGCTCGTCTTCACAGGTGTGGGACAGAAAGTTATCCCTCTGCCCACCTGAGACAAAGAGCATGATTGAACTATTGCTTCCTCTGCCCTGCTGTTTATGTAAAAACGCAGATTCCCTGAGCCAGAGTAAACTGCATATTCACAACCTCCAGAGAGGAGAGAGGGACTGGAAATTGATCTAATTACCTAGGACCAATGATTTAATCAATCACACCTTCCTAATGGAACCTCCATGAAAATCCTAAACAAGGGGGTTCAGCAAGCTTCTGAGTTGGTGAACACGTTGAGGTGCTGAAAGGGTAGTCCCCTCAGAGAGGGCGTGGAAGCTCCCACCCCTTCCCGATATCACGCTCTGTGCATCTCTTCCATTTAGCTGCTTGGAGTTGCATTCTTTATGAGAAGGTGATAACAACTTAGGTTGTTTCCACCTTTTGGTGAAAACAATATTCCTTATTGTGAATAATGCTGCTATAACATGGGTGTACACATATCTGTTCAAGTCCCTTCAGTTATTCTGAGAATATATCCCCAGAAATGGAATTGCTGGGTAAAATGGTAAATTTATGTTCAATTTTTTGAGGAACTGTCATGCTATTTTCCACAATGACTGTGCCATTTTTTATTTCCACCAGTTATACACAAGGGTTCTAATGTCTAGACATCTTCACCAACACTTGCTGTGTTCTGTTTTGTTTGTTTTTACTGTAATAGCCATTCTAATGAGTGTGAAATTGTATTTCATTGTGGGTTTGATGTGTGTATCCCTAATGACTAATAACGTTGAGCATTTTTTTCACATGCTTATTGACTACTTGTGTATTTTTACTGGAGAAATGTCTATTCAAGTCCTTTGTCCTTTCTCTTTTTTTAAGAAAATATTTTCTCATTTTTGCAGATAATTTTTGCCATTTCTTCCTTTATCTTATGTATATTTATTACTATGCTCTTTAAAATTTTTTGTCCTCCTCTTCAAATATTTCTGCTTCAGACACAAAATGATGCTTACCTGGCTGGCTTTGTTTCATGGCAATTGTCTTCAGGAATCTGGTTACATTGGCCTGTGAGCTCAGAACCCCATAAGAATTGGGTTTTGGTTACTCCACCTGGAAATGTGTCCTCCAGAAGGGTCAAAAGCCAGGCCCTCATCAATTCCTGCATTTAATGGAAAGAGAGAAATGGAACCCAGGGTGAAGAGCCCCAGATCTCAGACTCACTCTGGATTTTTGTCTCCTCACCTGGCAACTTCACTCTTCAGAGTTGTGCCACCAACCTCCCAGGGAAAAGCAGTCTTGGGCAGAGCCGATGTGCTCAGATCCCTGCGCTATGGGTGTCTGTGGATGTGGCTGGGCTTCAGTGCCCTGTCCTCACCTGTCTGTGTCACATCCTCATCCCAGCCGGGATCATGGGTTGCCCTGATATTATTTCAGACACTAGGAGCAGCCGCCTGTCCTGTCCTGAAGGGCGAGACGATGGCTGCACCAAGGCTTGCAGAATGGGGGCCAGAGTGGAACTTAAAAATGCTTCTTTGGCTGGGCCCGGTGGCTCATGCCTGTAATCTCAGCACTTTGGGAGGCCGAGGCAGGTGGATCACCTGAGGTCAGGAGTTCAAGACCAGCCTGGCCAACAGGGTGAAACCCGACTCTACAAAAACACAAAAATTAGCCGGGCATGATGGTGGGTACCTGTCATTCCAGTTACTCTGGAGGCTGAGGCAGGAGAATCATTTGAACTTGGGAGACGAAGGCTGCAGTGAGCCGCAATTGCACCACTGCACTCCAGCCTGCGCTACAGAGCAAGACTCTGTCCCAAAAAAAAAAAAAAAGCCTTCTCACCTACCCTCTTATTGCCCCCTCTGGCTGTCTTCCAGGCTGTAGCTCCCTACGCCACCACCTCGATGCCAGTGCCACTCCAATGAGTAAGAACCAAAGCATATACTTCCACACTGGGCATGGACACTGAAAGCCAAAACCACACCTGCTGTCTGTATTAACATGACTTGATGTTATTCCTGTCTTCATCAGCATGACTTTATTTTCCCAGGAGTCTCCAGCCCAGGCAGATGGCTTGGTAGTTCTTACAGGAACTCCTGGAAGTCTTTGAATTCTTTGCCTCCAAATCCTCACCTGACTCTGTCTACCATCTTCAGACTAACTGTTACCCAGTGCTAATCAGATTTCCTCATTTGAAAGACCACCCCTTAAATCAAACTTCCAATCCTCAATAAATTGTGGCTACGTCTTCTCCTTCCCATCTGGGACACACCAAACTTCGGGAGGTGGCCTCCCTTTCTGTAAGAGGACACACCCAGACATACCTGCTCTGATTTCTCAACAGGTGGTGCTGGTATGCTGGGGGCAGCTGTCTTCTGATAGCTGTCGGCTGTCCGATTTCAAAAACCTCGTTGTTCTTGTTATTTGTTCCTCTGGTCTGTTTCTCTTGCTCTGTAAGTTCTCCAAGTTGATTCTAGGGAAGGAAGCATCAGGGCAGCAACCAATTCCATTTCAACTCGACTTGCCTTCCAGTAGAACTCACACTGTTACCTTGTAGATGGTCCAGGGTACTGTGCCAATTTCTGAGTTTGTTTAATCAATCCCCCACCTTCATTTTGTATTTTCCTGTAATCGACCCTGAAATCCAAATAATCCTGATGGATGTTTCAGTTTCAATAGGGAAGGAAATGTGTTAACTGTGTGACTAAAACACAGTGGTGATCTAACAATGGAGTAATAATATCAGCTTAATTATTCCTGCTCCTTGTGACTATTTTTAAAATATACAGTCTGGAGGCAGTTAATAATTATATACCAGCAGATGTTTCAGTGGTTTAAAAATTTCTTATTTTTGAATTCTAGGTATCTGGTTAGTGTCATGGGCATTTTAATTCATATGCAATAAAAAGCCAAGTATTTACAAAAATTAAATATGGTATTGAAGTCATGGCTGTTTCAGCTGTAATTACTGACTATGATAGTACTTGCAATATCCCTCCCACCAAGCTCCTGTGTTAACTCAGTTGCCTCTGACATTGTTGGAAAGACAATGAAGGGAAAGGAGTAAACTCAGGATTTGAAGCCAGATAGACCCAGGTTCAATTCCTGGCTGTGCCATTTACCAGGTGTGATGTAGATCAGAGTTGGTGACCTTTGTGATCCTTGGTTTCCTTAGATATAAATAAAAACTTTTTTTATCTCATAGGATTCTCAGAATGGTGTTTGCTTTTATTGTTTGATTGAGGCAGATAGCATCTTAGGTTTTCAAAGTTATCATATCACACTCGACGCCACCAAGGATGTGATGGCGTTTCTCACCCAGCATATCCCATAATCTACAAAGCTGAATGGATCCTTCAAAATAGGAGAAATGACATTTAATGTATTAATTAAAGACTGACCGTGATGGGGAAAGGTTGGTGGAATCAGAATATGGATAAGCTCAGCTTCTGCAGAAATCCCTAAAAAGAGAGGAGGGGTCCCTTGCCTGGCAGGAAGGACTCAGGCTAGCTGTGACCTGAATGGTAGCATGAGAGAGAGCCGAGTGTGTCTGGCCACCGGAGGAACTTGGCAGAAAAGCTTAGAACTGCAGGTGTGTGTGTTGGAAGGTGCGGTGGGGGCATTGCCCAAAGGGGGAACCCTGACTTAGGGGCTCCACCAGCAGGCCTGTCCCACGGTGGAGGTGAGGTGGGGGGCCAGGCTGCCATTCCCCGGACACCGCTTCTTGTCATTCTGAGGCTGTGAGTTCATTCTCCCCACCCCCACCATCATTAGACTATGTGTTTCATGCTCTCCAGGCCTGCAGGGTCCAGATGCAGCCTCCGGAGTGGGAGTGCACACATGGCTCGCTGGGGACAAATATGAGAACTTCCATTTGTCTTTATGTTTCATCTTGTCCGAGCAGCCTATTTTTGGCTTATTTGTTAAGAGTATAATAATGGGTGGTATAATCATGTTCAATACTTAGAACATTTATAAAGATGAGTGTGCATTTATTGAGGATGCATGCTTCATTTTACTGATGGGCTGCACGTAAAAACAATTGGGAGATCACTACTGTAGACTGTCTGATCTGTGTGGTCATTCTATTTTGAGTTGCAAATGAATTCTCTGAAATCATTTCTTATGCTCCTAATCAGCTTCTTGGGAGCTTGGCTGTTAGCAGTTGAACTCCTGGATCAGAGAAGTGGATCAGAAAGGTGGAGCTTCTGGGTGTGGGAAGCTGAGAACCAGCCTCTCAACTTTCACACCTTCCCTCCAACAGATGCGCAGCTCCGAGGGCCAACCTGACTCCTGAGTGAAGTTTCTGACATCGGGCTCCTTTATTTCAGTTCTCTGCTGCTGGTTCTGACAGAACTTAGACCTAACGTAGCCACTTCTCCATTGATCCTTTGTTATAAAGAGAAAGAAATTTCATTCTTGAAAATGCATTCTCACCTCTCTCTCCCTTGTAAGTCTTAACCTCTCTGAGCCTTGGCTTCTGCATCTTTCAAGTGATAGAAAAATAGCTGTCTTGTTTGCCTCACAGCGTTGTTGTAAAGAATAGGCTGGGTGTGGTGGCTCTTGCCTGTAATCTCAGCACTTTGGGAGGCTGAGGCGGGTGACCACCTGAGGTCAGGAGTTCAAGGTCAGCGTGGCCAACGTGGTGAAATCTTGGCTCTACTAAAAATACAAAAGAATTAGCTGGGTGTGGTGATGCACACCTGTAATCCCAGCTACTTTGGAGGCTGAGGCAGGAGAATTGCTTGAACCCTGGAGGCAGAGGTTGCAGTGAGCTGAGGTTGTGCCATTGCATTCCAGCCTGGGTGACAAGAGCAAAACTCCATTTCAAAAAAAGGAAAAAAGAATGTGTGAGAGATCATATCATATCATACTGAAACTACAGAACACCAAAGAAGAAGACATTAAAAGTAGTGAGAGAAAACAGATTACTTTCAGAGGAATGACGATTTATATGAAGAGATTTGTCCCTCTCCTCCTCTTCCTTCTCCTCTTCCTCCTCCTTATCCTCCTCCCCGACACCTCCTTCCTCTCTTTATTCTTCCTTTTGTAGATGGTGGAAGAGCCTATTCGATTTAGAATTCACCAGTTCTCTGTTCAAGTGGTCCCAGTTTTGTTGTGTTTTGTTTTTGAGATGGAGTTTCACTCGTCTCACCCAGGCTGGAGTGCAATGGCACAATCTCAGTTCACTGCAGCCTTCGCCTCACAGATTTAAGTGATTCTCCTGCCTCAGCCTCCTGAGTAGCTGGTATTACAGGCACCTGCCACCATGCCCAACTAATTTTTGTACTTTTAGTAGAGACGAGGTTTCGCCATGTTGGCCAGGCTGGTCTCGAACTCTTGACCTCAGGTGATCCACCTGCTTTGGCTTCCCCAAGTACTGGGGTTACAGGCATGAGCCACCACACCCAGCCAGGCCCCCAGTTTTCTTGGCCACACCCAAAGCCTCCAAGTCGGAGACCATTCGAGTGCCTCCTCCTCTCCATCAGGCCTGGGGAGGGTGGAACCTTGGCCGTGTCAGCGTCACAGCTGCTTCACTGCTGGGTTGATCTGATGAGTGTTGGTCTTGACGTCCATGGTGGACACCAATGTCCTGCTGTTCTTCATCTTCATGGTTGATGAGGTCGGGGAAATTCGATGATGGCAAATGGTTCAAGCTGATTATTCGGGGTGTGTGCTTCTGGGGATGCTTGGGTTTCCTTCAGAGTTGCATTGCTTTGGGCTACCCGAGTGTGGGTGACATGTGGAACAGCTTCATCTTTTTTTTTTATTTGTGGCTATGGATACCTTTTCTATACTGCATTCTTGGTTTTCAAAGCCTTTGTTTTGGGAAAATTCTTTTTTTCTTTTCAGTGCTATTTTTAAAAAGGCGATAACTTTTGTTTTATTTTTTTGAGATGGCGTCTCACACTGTCACCCAGGCTGGAGTGCAATGGTGGGATCTCTGCTCTCCGCTCACCACAACCTCTACCTTCTGGGTTCCAGCGATTCTCCTGCCCCAGCCTCCTGAGTAGGTGGGATAACAGGTACCCGCCACCACGCCTGGATAATTGTTTTGTATTTTTAGTAGACAGGGTTTCACTATGTTGGCCAGGCTGGTCTTGAATTCCTGACCTCGTGATCTGCCTGCCTCAGCCTCCCGAAGTGCTGGGATTATTGGAGTGAGCCACCGCGCCCGGCCAACTAACTTCTTAATAGCAACAATGGAAGCCAAAAGACGATGAACCCACACTTTCAATTTACTGGAAAATATAACAGTCTAGAATTGTTTATGCAGAAAAACTATTTTAGAGGAACCAGGGCAAAATAAAGCCATTTCAAGACAAACAGAACTGAATTTGTTACAAATACGTCTTCACTAAAGGAAATCTTAAAGGCAGAAAGATCATTCTAGACGGAAGATCTGAAATGTAAAAAGTGAGACCTAAAGTCTTGATCAGTTTTAGATTAAATGTTTTCAGTTAAGGCTGCTTCACTGGGTATTCTTGTCTTTTGGGGGTATTAGTGGCTACTGACATTCAACGTCCATATCATTAACCCATCAGGCATGGTGAAATGATGACAGTGTAATTCTGTAATCCTTTCATTTATTAGCTAGAATACTGCTACCCTTGTCCTTATCTATTCATGGATTACCCAGAAATATAGTCTGGAGGAAAAACAGGACAAAAGTAAAATGTACTGGGCGGGGTGTGGTGGCTCACACCTGTAATCCCAGGCCGTCAAGAGGCTAAGCCACAAGGGTTACTTGAGCCTAGGAGTTTGTGACCAGCCTGGGCAACAGAGTGAGACCCCATCTCTATCTTTTGTTTTTTAAAGTAAAATGTGCTGTAATATTCCAGTAGCAGGCAATTTAAAAATATTTAAAATATCATTTATGATATCATTAATACTATGTGCATAGTGATAGATACGTATTTTAAAGTATGCAAACTCATGGTAAAGAAAATGACTCAATTTTTATTGAAAAACATGAAAGACTTCAGTAAATGGCAAGATACATCATGTTCCTTGATTCAAAATATTCTAAGTCATGTAGATGTGAATTCTTTCCCAACCAACCTACATCTTCAATTCTACACTATTCAAAGCCTCAACAATGTTGTGTGTGTGTGTGTGTGTGTGTGTGTGTGTGTGGAGTCTGACAGGCTGATACCCAAATGGATATGGAGGAACAATTGGCCACATCAAGCCAAAATATTGCAGAAGAAGAACCAGGTGGGGGAGCTGGCCCTGCAAGGGAGCAGTACTTCCTAACAAGTTACAGTAATTAAGACAATTTCATATTGGAAAGGGATATGAAAATAAACCAGGCCGGGTGCGGTGGCTCACGCCTGTAATCCCAGCACTTTGGGAGGCCAAGGTGGGCGGATCATGAGATTAGGAGATTGAGACCATCTTGGCTAACACGGTGAAACCCTGTCTCTACCGAAAATACACAAAAACTAGCTGGACGTGGTGGCACGTGCCTGCAGTCTCAGCTACTTGGGAGGCTGAGGCAGGAGAATTGCTTGAACCTGGGAGGCAGAGGTTGCAGTGAGCAGAGATTGCACCACTGCACTCCAGCCTGGGCGACAGAGTAAGACTCTGTCCCAAAAATAAATAAATAAACCAATGGAACAAAATATAGGCCCAGAAACAGACGAGGCATACACAGAAACTTGATTTATGACAAAAGAGGCTGTGTGGACTAGTGGGGGAAATTTACTTTTTATGAACGATGTTGAAATAAAAATAATGATACAGAAGTAAAATGAGATTTTTCCTCATGCCATTTACAAAAATCACTTCTAGGCCTGTTAAAGACCTGTTTATGAAAAGCAAAATTGTAAAACTTTAAGAAGATAATGTAGTTTTTGTTTTTATGACATCAGGGTACACATCACAAAGGGAAAGATGGATAAATCTGATAACATTAAAATTAAAAATTTTTGTTTATTAAAGAAACAAGTGGCTGGGCGCAGTGACTCACGTCTGTACTCCCAGCACTTTGGGAGGCACAGGCAGGAGGATCACTTGAGCCGAGGAGAGCCACCTGACCAACACGGTGAAACCCTGTCTCTATTGAAAAAAAAGTATACATATATATATATATATATATGTAAACTAGCCAGGCAGCCAGGCATGGAGGCTCACGTCTATAATCCCAGCACTTTGGGAGGCTAAGGCGGGCACATCACCTGAGGTCAGGAGTTTGAAGCCAGCCTGGCCAACATGGTGAAACCCCGTCTCTACTAAAAATATAAAAAATTAGCCAGGCTTGGTGGCACTTGCCTGTAATCTCAGCTACTCCAGAGGCTGAGACAGGAGAATCACTTGAATCTGGGAGGTGGAGGTTGCAGTGATCTGAGATCACACCACTGTACTCCAGCCTGGGCAACAGAGCAAGACTCTGTCTCAGAAAACAAAAAACAAAACAAAACTTTAAAAAAACACTAGTCAGGCATGGTGGCATGTGCCTGTAGTCCTAGCCACATGGGAAGTTAAGGTGGGAGAATCACCTGAGCCCAGGAGGTTGAGACTGCGGTGAGCTGCGATCATGCCACTGCACTCCAGCCTGGGTGAAGAAGTGAAATCCTATCAAAAAAAAAAAAAAAAAAAGACATGAAGAGAATCTGTGAATCTGTCCATTGCTGGTGGGAATGTAAACTGGCACAAATACTCTGGCATTACCTAGTAAAGCTTAAGACGCCTGTATCATAGTACTTCGCAGTTCCACTTCTCGATATGAATTCTAGAGAAAGTCTTATCAAGAATGCTCCTAGCAGCATTGTTCCTAGTGGCCTAAGATTGGAAACCACCTAAATGTTCATTGGCAGAAAAAGGATAAATATGTTTCTGTGTAGTTACATATTTACATAATAAGTATGTATATTTACATAATGGAATGCTACAAAGCAGTGAAACCAAAGGCACTCCAAATATGTGCATCAAGAAGAATAATCCCGGAATATTCAGTTGAGTGAAAAAAAAAAAAAAAAGAAAAAAAGGCGGTAGGAGAAGAATGAGTCTATATCATTTGTGTGAAGTCCAAAACTATGCAAAACTGAATACATCTTCAGCGGCAGTACAGCAAGGAAATGTAATCACACTTATGAAGTTCATGATCAAGGCACAGAGGTGGCTGCAAAGGTGCCTGCTGTGTCCTGGCGCTTAAGCGGGGCTGTGGGGCGGTGGGTATTTGCAGCACAGGTGATCTTGACACCCTACGCACTGCTTGTACATATCTCAGATCTATCTGTACCTATTAATTTCTTCCATATCTGCTTAATATAAACAGTGGTTTAAACATGTGGAATTTACAAGGGAATATCGCTATCGCGTCTTCCTGGGCGGACTTGCCTGCTTGTGACTGCTTTTGGGTCTGCACAGTGGTCCCGGCTCATCTGAGCTTTTGCTTTCTGTAGGTTCAGCTACCCATGGTTGACTGAGGCTTGAACTATTCAATGCATAATTCTGGCAATCAATATTTTATAAGTTTTGAACTGCACACTGTCTGAGGAGTGTGGTGAAGACTCGTGCCTTCCCACTCTGTCTCCCTAGGGTGTGATTCCTCCCCTCGTCCGGCGTCTCACCCCCTGGGAGTCATTTAGTAGCCCTCTGGGTGATGGATGGGCTGTCGTGGGATTGCAGTGCTTGTGTTCAAGTAACCTTTAGTTTACTTAATAATGTCAAGTGCCAGAGTAGTGGTGCTGCATGTGGCCATCATCGCTCTATTTTGCTGTTGTTGTTGTTAGTTCTCTTGCTGTGCCTATTTTATGAATTAAATCTTATCATAGTTATGTGTGTACATATGTATAAGTAAAAGCACACAGAGGAGTCACTGCAGTGTGCAGTTTCTGGCACCCTGGGGGTCTTGGAAGGTATCCCCTGGGGATAAGAGGGGACCACTGTAATTGCTACCTAGGCTCTACTGTATATAAGCCCGATTTCTGTGTGTGGTGTTTGTACCCTAGACAGCAGGAGTGAGGAGGCTGGCATGGTGCCACGCGCCACCACAGGAGGAAGGCAGAAAGTGGGTTCCTGAGGGGACCACCCTGAATGTTCCCACAGCGACATCAGAAACAAGGAGGTGCCTGACCCTCAGAGCCTGTGCAGACCTTTTCATCCAAGAGAAGTTTTGCCAGGCCAACACGAGGCCTTCCTGGGCCCTAGGAGACACCGTGCCAGCCACATCACCAGATAGTGAGCCTTGAGAGGAGGAGATAAGAGCGGAATACGGAGAGCTGGGGCACCGGGATTCAGCCTTACCTATGGTTGTCAAGGTTACCAGTGCCTCATGTTTCTTAGTTACCATCCTCCCAAAATAGCCTCCATTGGTGCCAGCCAGCAAACTGCATCCCATACCACAATCATTTTTTTACCGTTTTGAGGGGAAAAAAGGAGGTCACTTTACACCCAATAAGGTTATGCAAAGCACACACAACTTTTTTCCTCATCTGATCTTTACCGTAGGTGGGTGAAAGATTACAATCTCCATTTTAGAAGTGAGAAAACAGACTCGGGCAAGCCAACATCAGATGACTGGCAGTATCAGAACTGGAAGGAGCACCCCGATTTTTTGAGGCATCGATCAGAACTCCTCCTACACTGGGCCCCTGCCGCTCACTGCTGGCGTTTGGTTCCAGCCTGGGTGAGGATGTGCTGGCCCCACAGTCCTCTACGGCGGGTGGAGGATGTGAGGTCACCCTTGGCAGCTGCCACTGCTACTGCCCTCCACCCTCTTCCTTGCCAACAGAACCCCAATTCTCTTTAGTTGTGGAGGGGCTAGATGCTGCTTGGGACCTTTTCCTGCCCCAGAGCGTGCAGGTTGATTAGTTGTAACAATAATTCTATGCCTTTGCTAGTGGTTGTTAAAATGATGATATGTGACCTCATTCCAGCCAGTGGAGGTTGGAGTAAATCTGCAGAGGCCATTACTGTAGGATTCTGTCTGCGTGTGTCCCCTGTCCTGTTGGGCTGTGAACTCTGCCTGTGTTCCCCGTCCTGTTGGGCTGTGAGCTCTGTCTGCCTGTGTCCTCTGCCCTGTTGGGCTGTGAGCTCTGTCTGCCTGTGTC
>PVKP010034620.1:0-24070 GCA_004027715.1 Plecturocebus donacophilus
CACCACTTGAATAAATATTCTAAAGCACTGTCTTTAAAAAATAATTTCTTCTCTTCCTTTCCATTTCTCTATTTCCTATATTCCAAAGTTTCCATGGGTGTACTACATTTTTAACACTGTATCATATTTTATATAATTCACATGCCATAAAATGGTACAATCATCACCATCTAATTCCAGAACATTTTCACCACACTGATAAGAAACCCATACCATTAGTAGTCATTGCCCATTCCCCTACCCCCAGCCTCTAGCAACTTCTAATCTACTTTTTGTCTTTATATATTTGCCAAATGGAATCATACAATATGGTAATTTTTGTGTCTGGCTTCTTTCACTTAGAATAATGTTTTCAAGTTTATCCATGATGTAACATGAGTCAATACTTCATTCTTTTATGGCTGAATAGTATTCAACTATATGAATAATATCACATTTGATATATCTGTCCATTAACAGACATTTCAATTCTTTCTACTTTTGGGCTATTATGAACAATGTTGCTGTGAACATTTATGTACAAGTTTTTGTGGGGACATATGTTTTCAATTATCTTGGGCAGAAATCTAGGAGTGAAAATGCCAGCTGGGTGGATTACTTTCATAATTTTTAAAACAAAGAACTGTTTTTTAGTGGAAAATGTTGAGTTCCAGTGCCACCAAACTCAAGACCACGCAAATTCTTTTTCCTGTCACAGAGGACAAGGTATTGATGAAGAAAAGACAGCCATTATGAAAAGAAAAAGACTATTTACCTATTTCACAAACTATCAGTCTCTGCCAGGCATTTTAGGTATTTATCACAGTAAGATTTAATCACATTATTATCAGGATTTGAGGGTGGACACATTAATAAAATTAGGCTGTAAGCTGTCTAAAATTTCTATAATTATCAGCAAGGCTAAAATAAAGATAATATTTCTGCATATATTCACATTTTGTTCATTTTTTTCATAGTTTTCAAGTGACAGATTTTATCACTTGATCTATAAAACCATTTCACAAATTCAACCAGCGTAACTTAAACATTTACTATACCAATGCAGAAAATAGCAAAACTATTCAATGCTAATAATTAATATGGCCTTCCTTCCGCTTTCAGGAAAAACAGGTTAAGCAAACCACTTAAAAATCCTAACAACAGAATCAACGTCTTGACCAAATTCTCTTTCTATTCTTCTAATTATGCCTTGAAGCTTTTAGGCGTATTTTCCTATTCACCAAGCTACATTTGTTCAATAATCCATTTGACCAAGTAAAGCTAATGTACTGATTTCATATGCAAACTATGCAGAAGCCACACATTCTAATAAACCAGAAACTCTGTATTTATAACTCATATTCTTGCTCAGTTGTATTCCAATAACATTACACAGTTATCTACCTAATTGCTAAGAAAAAATAGAACCCTTGGGCTGGCACAGTGGCTCACGCCTGTAATCCCAGCACTTTGGGAGGCTAAGCGGGCGGATCACGAGGTCAAGAGATCAAGACTATACTGGCCAACATGGTGAAACCCCATCTCTACTAAAAAATACAAAAATTAGCTGGGTGTGGTGGCAGGTGCCTGTAGTCCCAGCTACTCAGGAGGCTGAGGCAGGAGAATCACTTGAATCCAGGAGGCAGAGGTTGCAGTGAGCCAAGATTTCACCATTGCACTCCAGCCCGGTGACAAAGAAAGAAAGAAAAGAAAAAGTAGAACCCTCTTATGTCACAGTTTATAATTGAAAGTGTGGACTTTTGAGATACCTATCTTCAAATCCCATCTCAAATACTTATCAGTTATGTGACACTAGCCAAATTACTTAATCTTTCTGAAACAGTTTCCTAATAAAATACACCTAAAGCTACATACCATTTTGGAGTTACTATAAGAAAAAAAAGCAAGTTTGGCATAAAGCATGTACTCAGTGAATAGTAACCGCTGCTGCCACTTCTATTATTATCAATTTTATTTTTAGTATTAAATTGGTTATACCATGGTTATCCTTAGATGAATGGTCAAATATAAGGAAAAAGGTATGCTCTTCTATAATATAATATTGATCTTGATTTTCTTAATCCCAGCCCAATTTTAAAACAAGGAGATACTACTATAAGGCTTGATATAGGAAACCATAAAATCTAAGTAGCTATGTCGTTTGTGTTAGAAAAAAAATGATCTAGTCACTTTAGTTCATAATCTATACTTACTTTTCATTCTTACTTCAAAATTACTATCTTCCCTTTTGTGTATTAACAAGAAATAACCCATTTTAATAAAACAATAAAATGGTTTCTATTCTATAGCATGTTATAGAAGGAGAACAATCTGTCAGGTGAGGTGGCTTGCACCTGTAAACCCAGCATTTTGGGAGGCTATGGAGGGCAGATTGTTTGAGCTCAGAAGTTCAAGACCAGCATGGGTAACATGGTGAAACCCTGTCTCTACAAAAAATACAGAAATTAGCTGGGCATGGTGGCACCTACCTAAGTCCCAGCTACTTGGGAGGATGAAGTAAAAGGATCACTTGAAGCCGGGAAGCAGAGGTTGCAGTGAGCCAAGACTGCAGCACTGCACTCCAGGTGGGCAACAGAGTAAGATTGTCTCCAAAAAACAAAAGAAGAAGAAAAAGAAGACAAAAGGGAAAAGTCACTTATGCAAAAAACCATAAGCATCAAATCTATAGATGCCAAAATGGGGATTGTCTGAACTTTTACATACTGCATACAAAAAAGTAAAAATGTTATTCAGTGTGATAGTTTAATTTTTTTTTTTTTTTTTTTTTTTGAGACAGAGTCTCACTTGTCACTAGGCGCCAGGCTGGAGTGCAGTGGCACAACCTCGGCTCACTGTAACCTCCGCCTCCCGGGTTCCAGCAATTCTCCTGCCTCAGCCTCCTGAGTAGCTGGGACTACAGGCACACGCCACCACGCCCAGCTAATTTTTTTGTATTTTTAGTAGAGACGGGGTTTCACCATGTTGGCCAGGATGGTCTCGATCTGTTGACCTCGTGATCCGCCCACGTTGGCCTCCCAAAGTGCTAGGATTACAGGCGTGAGCCACTGCGCCCAGTCAATTCTTTTTTTTTTTTTTAATCTCAACTCTTTAGAATGAGTTGACTTTGAGGAAAGAGGCAAGACATGCAACTACTAGAATCGGGGATTTAGTCATGAAATATCTAACCTCTAGAGCCTTAAGATGGGTAAATAACCATTTAGTCAAATTTCTGACAGTGTCTATATCAAAACACAGTATGCTGAGAATAATAATTCTAATGCAGTTATTTCTTACCAAAAAACATTCTGTTCCATTGAATAGGGTCTTATTAGCAAAGAGAGAATTGAACTTTCAGGGAAAGGTGCCAGACAACCCCATATTCTCTGAAATGCAAAACTTTGGGGGGAATTAAAGAGACAAACTCTAAAATACATAGGAAGGATGCATTGACAAATTCATGAATTACATTGAGAGCCTGTGGGCACCTTTTCCTAAAATGACATAAATGCCAGTCCTGCTATAAATCAAGTAAATTTAAATTTTAAATGATGATTAGTCCCTATTAACTACCAATAGAATCCACCAATCTGTGACCCTGGACTAGCCTAATATTCTTCTGTCTCCTGAACTTGTTCCATCCTCCCTTGTCCTTTCTCACATATTGAAAACCCATGCATTTACCATTCTGTGCTTTTAGCTGCTGGTACAAACAATAGTAATGAGTAAGATATAAACATAGTTGAAAGGAGAAAAATCAAAGCCAAGATATCTCATAATAGAAGGGGAAAATATTTTTTAACTTAACACATATAAATCAGAATTCATGGAAAAATATCAAATACTTTTAACACATACCAACTTTCAATAGCTACACACAAATCACACACACACACACACACACACACACACACACACACCCTTATTCTTTGTCTAGCTATGTCAGACAAGTGCTTGACTCTGTAGAAAAGCCTATTCAAAGTCAGTCTACTTAATCGCATTCCTGTTTGGTATGAACTATAGTGATATTATTGTGATAATCAAGCAGCTTAGTCTGACTCTGTTGCCCAGGCTGGAGTGCAGTGGCATGATCTTGGCTCCCTGCAACCCCGACTCCTAGATTCAAGTAATTCTTCTGCCTCAGACTTCAGAGTAGCTAGGATTACAGGTAAGTCACCACACCCAGCTAATTTTTGTATTTTTAGCAGAGATGGGGTTTCCCCATGTTGGCCAGGCTGGTCTAAAACTCCTGATTTGAAGTGATCCACCTGCCTCAGCCTCCCAAAGTCCTGGGATTACAGGCATGAGCCACCCACCGGCCTGCAGCACTCTGTTAATATCCATTAGGTAAAACCTTCTTCAGTAAAGAGCATAAATAATACTTTAGCGATAATAAACAGCAATATAATAGAAGTGAAGCAAGGAAATACAGAATTTTCTTTTAATAATAAACATAAGAAAATTTAAGCCATTAATTTTGTTACCGGAAACTAATGAAGCCCCAAAAATTATTTCATGAAAGCAAACACATCTTAACTTTCTAGGAGGTGTCAATTTACATATAAAATGTGACTGAATAAAAGAGCAACAAAAGGCAACTTTCACATGCACCTGAAAAGCTGTCACTGGCATTTTACCCAAAACATTATTATGCCTATATTTACCATACCTGAGCATACTGTTCTGCCATGCTGCATGTTAATAAAGAATGCAAAACAAAATTAGGCAAATGTTAGCAGAATAAAACATAATGCTACTGCATGGAAAATTATAAAATTATTTCACAAGGTTTATACCTAGTATTTAATATAAATCAGCAATTTAGCCATTTATTTTTAATTTAACAAACCACACAGCTCCCATACAGCTCTTAGTTATAATTATGCAAGAGACAGGTTTCATTTGCTAAAATATTTTACCATTCTCAGATTTCCGAGCAAGTTGTTAAGGTCCTGTTACAAGAATCTATTTATTTAAATCAATTATTTAATTCACTTACTGTAGCAACACAAAGAATAAGAGAAAAAGGACATGTCTTTTAGGTTATGTTTATGTAATGCTCGTTTTTGGTTTTGGGGCTTTTGGGTTTTGTTTTGTTTTGTTTTTGAGAGGGAGTTTTGCTCATCGCCCAGGCTGGAGTGCAATGGCACAATCTCGGCTCACTGCAACCTCCACCTCCCGGGTTCAAGCTATTCTCCTGTCTCAGCCTCCAGAGTAGCTGGGATTACAAGCACCCGCCACCACACCCGGCTAATTTTTGTATTTTTAGTAGAGACGGGGTTTCACCACATTGGCCAGGCTAGCCTCAAACACCTGACCTCAGGTGATCCACCTGCCTTGGCCTCCCAAAGTGCTGGGATTACAGGTGTGAACCACCATGCCCAGCACGTGATGCTCTTTTAAAAATAAAATTTTAATCATTATTCAGCATTAGGTAAAAATATTGTCAAAGTAAGTATTATCTCAAATCTAGAATAAATCTAAGGTTATAACATTAGACACGAAGTATACATTTTAATTGAAAAATAGGAAGCTGTCTTAGGTGTTCCTTGTTCTTAGGTCTGAGCGTATAAGCTTGCATTTAAAACTTTTCAATATATTCAAAAACAGACTGTTGGCTCAGCTTTCCTAACATTATAGTCACATGTGGCAAAAGAAGTAAGCCCCCTTCTAGTACTTACTTCTCTTCTGTGACACAGCCTGCAAGCAGGCAGTCACAATATCACAGTTCCTCTGCACTTTATGCAGAAGTCTATCTTTCTGCTTCAGGTGCCGAAGTAACTTGGCTGACTGGATACCAATTCTGTACTTCAGTTCTTGAAGGATTGTCTTCAGTTCATTAGTGTCTATCAGCAAAGAAAAATAAGAATAGAACAATTAATACCTTGAGAAGCATACAAATTCCAATGTGATACTAGTCTAAAGATAAATATCTAAAACATCCACTTAAACTAATTCTAGGTTTTCACTCAAGATTACACGTACGTATTCAGCTAGGACATTCTGATCAAATAAGTCACTCATTTATCTGCCCCGTCCATGAGAGAGATACTGTAAGGTAAATTTATCATTAAGGCTATCTGTGACATGTAAGCAAAGGCTCCTACTTTTACCATATCCAGCTCTGGCTACAAATTTACCTTTCATCACCTGAAAACTCGCATGTAAATTTTGTACCACGGAAGTGTTCAGATGGTAAGCTTGCTAGAAAAGAATCTTTTTCTTTTTCTTTTTTTTTTTTTTGAGACAGAGTTTTGCTTCTGTAACCCAGGTTGGAATGCAATGACGTGATCTCGGTTCACTGCAACCTCCACCTCCCAGGTTCAAACAATTCTCCTGCCTCAGCCTCCCAAGAAACTGGGATTACAGGTACCTGCCACCACACCCGGCTAATGTTTTGTATTTTTCGTAGAGACGGGTTTCACCATGTTGGCCAGGTTGGTCTTGAACTCCTGACCTCAGGTGATCCACCCATCTTGGCCTCCGAAAGTGCTGGGATTGCGGGCGTGAACCACTGCACCGCACCAGAAAAGGTGCATGTCTGTTACATGAATAACAAACCCAACAGCTGATTTAAAAAAAAAAAAAAAAAAAGTCTTTACTCATCTGTTTGTAAATCATGAGCTAAAAGTAAATAATTTTACCATATTTTGTAATGTAAATGAATGTGGCAATACTGGTTTTAAGTATCCAATCTTCCAATAGCCTAACATTTTGTCTTAGAAGTACAGTATTTCATCTTAGAGCCTCAGTAACTTTTCAAATATGGTAGAAAATACATTTCATTTAAACAGATTACAGTAATTCTATATTGATAAAACTAATATTCACAATAGCAGTTTTTTTTATTTTTTTAAGTTCCAATATGTGCCATGGTGGTTTGCTGCACCTATCAACTCATCACCTAGGTTTTAAGCCCCGCATGTATTAAGTATTTGTCCTAATGCTCTCCCTCCCCTTAACAGCAGTTTTTCTACAGGTAAAAACAAACTTGGGAACCAGAATTGTCTACTGTCTTTGTATAAATAATCATCAAGATTTGGGAGGAGGCTTTTTTTTTTTTTTTTGTCACATTTGATATCATTGGTCACTACAGCATGATCTGACAGGCTGGTGAAGTCTTCCACTCAACTTGATCTTAGCTAGCCCCTCATTAGAGATTCTCTGCGGGGTTTGGATCTACTTATTTTTAAAGGGATTTGGAGAAACTAAAGAGAACCAGAAGAGAAGAAAAATGCTCAAAAGTAGAAATGTACTCTAGAGGTCAAAGTCAACTTTTGGAGTCTGTAACAAAGAAATGCAGGGCTCTCATACTGGACCTCACCATGGAAAATGCATTTGGCCTTGAGTTAAAAAGGATTGCTTTCAGATCAGCCAACTGACTCCCTGAGTACTTTTAGGCAAAGAAGTGTGCTCCATGTCTCAAACTATGCCTAGCATACAAGATTATGCTGAGAAACAAATGGGAATGGTCTTTATAAACACTAATATAAATAACACTTTAAGAATAAGGAATTACCATGAAGAAGAGCGCAAAGGCTAGTTCTTCCTTGCCCCCTAATTTTAAACATAATAGGAAACAATGAAAAGACAGCATTTAAGTTAAATGAAAATGTGATTAAATATGAGAAAAAGCCTACAAGAGGACCAGAGGTTCTTCATTCCTAGATGCTTCAGATAAAACAAATACCTTTCTTTGAATATTTCAACATTTTGGACCGGGCACGGTGGCTCATGCCTGTAATCCCAGCGCTTTGGGAGGTCGAGGTGGGTGGATCAGGAGGTCAGGAGTTCAAGACTAACCTGGCCAACATGATGAAACCACATCTCTACTAAAAATACAAAATTAGCCAGGTGTGGTGGCACATGCCTGTAATCCCAGCTACTTGGGAGGCTAAGGCAAGCGAATCACTTGAACCCAGGAAGCAGAGGTTGCAGTGAGCCGAGATCATGCCATTGTACTCCAGTCTGAGCAACAAGAGCAAAACTCTGTCTCAAACATAAAGAACCAAATCAGTATCTTCCTTCTAGAAATAAAAGGGATAGGAATATTATCACAAAGCATTTAAATTATATTTTTCCTCCACAAAATGGTTTTTACGTTATCTCATTTCCAGTGATCCCTAAGGTGCCTACAACTCCAATTCTCTGAATTACATTTATTGTTCAATATGGGAAAAATTTTTCAGAGTTGAGGGTGGAAATGTTTTTTACAGCAACATCTGCTGGTATAGAAACCTCCTGGGAATGGAAACAGGTCTCTTTCATCTTTGAATGCTCCATAGCATCAGCCATAGCCTCTTATACAGTGTTTAATAACTGAGCAAAAATAAGGATGTTGTCAACTCACAATCTGTGCTCAGTGTCCTAAGAAATCCTAGGGTATACGATAAAAAATTATATCTAGGCCGCTCCTGGTGCTGCTTGTGTGCTCGTTTGGTGCGGACCTGGTACCTCTTTTGTGAAGCGGGAGCTGAGGAGACTCCGGCACTGGCCATGGCCGACGAAAAGCCCAAGGAAGGAGTCAAAACTGAGAACAACGATCATATTAATTTGAAAGTGGTGAGGCAGGATGGTTTTGTGGTGCAGCTTAAGATTAAGAGACATACACCACTTAGTAAACTAATGAAAGCCTATTGTGAATAACAGGGATTGTCAATGAGGCAGATCAGATTCCGATTTGACGGGCAACCAATCAATGAAACAGACACACCTGCACAGTTGGAAATGGAGGATGAAGATACAATTGAGGTGTTCCAACAGCAGACGGGAGGTGTCTACTGAAAAGGGAACCCTGCTTCTTTACTTCAGAACTCTGTTCTTTAAAGACCAAGATTACATTCTCAATTAGAAAACTGCAATCTGGTTCCACCACATCCTGACTACTACAGTACAGTTTTCTCTATTCTTTCATTCTCCCCTTCCCCATTCCTTTATTGTACATAAAGTAACTGGTATATGTGCACAAACATATTGCTTTTTTTTTTAACAGCCAATGGTATGTTTTGATTGACATCAAGTGGAGACGGGATGGGGAAAAATACTGATTCTGTGAAAATACTCCCTTTCTCCATTAGTGGCATGCTCATTCAGCTCTTATCTTTATATTGCAGTAAGTTATTTTGCTCTCACTGTTTTAACAAAAAAACATATATAAAAATCCTTGCATACCTTGTTTGAAAAAAAAATTATATCTAACATCTGTTGAGCACTTCACACACTTTAACTTACATAATTCTCGCCACTGAGGTAGCTCTCTGAGGTAGGTGTTATTATTATTATCCCTCTTTATTAAAAAATAAGACACAGAGAGCTTAAATACCTTGTCCAAGGTGACATAGCTGGTGAGGAACTGCAGTCGGATATCAACTCAGGAATCTGACTCCAAAATTCATCGCCTTAACCACAAAAACACTGAAGAGAGTCCAGATGTCCTGAGAAAGCATTCTGGTCCCTCACCTAGAGGACCTACACATGTTAAATATATAGCTAAATAGGGGCTACAGCAAAATCCCTAGCAGGGAGAGGAGAGAATACACAGGCTACCAGTATTGTATGAGATTCTTACTGAATGCAGAGTAGTTATATTGGGAGGAATATTTTTTGAGCCTGAGAAAAAGATCAAATAACCTAATAGGCAGCATCCTTTGGGCAGACAGCTGACACTTTAATCTTAGCATTTGAATGATGTTATCAATGAAGGGGAGAGTAACTGTGTATATATGTGTGCCCACATAAGCACGCATTTGTGTGTATAGGACTAATATGACACGGCATTTTGTTCATCTTAGTAGGGTTGACTACAAGGGAAGAAAGGTTTAACAGGCAATTAGCCATGCAATAAGACTGAAACAGGCAAAACAGACTATTAGAGGGCTCGTAAATGATTAGTTATGTGGCTGCTCATATGAAATCCACTTGCATAGTTAGCTGTACCATTACTTTTTATTTAAGCTTTAGCTTGCCAATTTTCCTTTCAAAAAGGAAATCACTAATCCCCAGAATTCCCTTGAAGAAAAATGTAAAATCTTGTAAAAAGATAAATCATAATTCTTCAAAATTGATTCTGTTGGAGTCTGAAGGAACTATTGCCCTATGGGACTTGTGGCATACACAGACACCCTGAGAACAAAATAATTCTATAAAATGAAATGGCACAGCTACAGCCAAAGTCCCAGGCAGGGAGAGGAAAGTGGAAGCCATTTGTAACAATTAGCTGGGGGAAAAAAATCTTCACTAGGAAGTCAAAAGAGGAAACTAAAAGCTGTTTGCGTAGGTCTGAGAAAGCAGACAGATTTATTCTTTTCCTACTGTTGTTTCCCGCCCTCTCAACCAGCTAGACCAATTTACAACGAGGAGAGTGAGACTGCTCTTGCCTCCCTCCCTTGGTAACTTAGCCCAAGGACATTACCGTCAAGAAATGCTATGGTGGCTCGGCATCTGTTTTCCGTATCTCACCTCATTTCGTTAATGGAGGTCTTGCTATTTCTATACAAAAAGAATACTGTAATAACTGTTACCGCCTGAAAGGCAAGCTATTATGAACAGATGAGAAAAAAAAATTCAAGACACGAGCATCAGAGTCTCATAACAAAAGAAACACCATATTAGCCTCTCTCGCTGAAAGCCAAGGCCATTTTCTCTGGTCGACCTCTCCACGCCAACTGAAGGTACCAGCAGTTAAATTCTGTAATGAAGCCCAACACTCGAAGGCCCTCCACTAACCTGTCACCGAGAAGGAAAAAAAGAGAAAAAAATCCTAGTGAGCTACCTGGAACCGTACGTTCTGGCAGAAACAGAATTCACACGCTCTGCTTCGAAACTGCATTATCGAAATATTCTGCCTCACTAGTTAAACACTATCTAAGTGTTCCTGGTGTGACCAGGAAAGGCAGACTTTAAAAAAAAAGAAAGAAAGAAAGAACAGCCCTAGGACTCGCCTCGATTCTGGCGGCGCCCTCTAGGTAGCTTCAGGTATACGTATCAGAACCTCCAGCCCTGTCCTAACAGCTGTTCAGGTGAAATTAGAATGTGGGCTGCCTTCTCCCCTGGGGCCTCCGCGAACACACCGGGAGATAGGAGGAGGAGAAGCGGGGAAACCTGCCCACTCCATCAAACGGTGTTCGATTCGATTACTCCGGAGATCTTAAGAACTAAGTGTGGACTAAATCTGTGCCACCGTGGGTACCAGCGTCACCTCCAAAGAGACAATATCTGAGCGCTCGGCCGAGCAGCCCAGGTGCGCGCGGAGAGGGCGAGGAGAGCCCGGCTCCGGGAAGGCCCCGGGACCCCGCCCCGCCGGCCCTCACCTTTCTGCCGCAGGTACAGCATCTGGTGCCGCTGGCTCGGCCGCTCCTGCAGCTCCTGTAGCACGCGGGAGTCGCCCGCGCCGCCGCGGCCGCCCAGGACCACGTCGGAGCCCGAGGCCTCGGTGGAGCTGTCCAGGCTGTCGCGGCGCCGCGGGCGGCCCCCGGGCCCGCGGCCCCGGCCCGCCGCCTCCTCCTCCTCGGCGCAGCTGTACAGCTCGGTGAGCAGCCCGCTCACCAGGGACGCCGTGCGGCTCGTGCGGCCGCCGCGCGCCTCGCCAGGCTCCGGGTCCTCGTCGCCGTCGCACGAGTCCCGGGAGCCCCGCGGCCGCCCCGCCGCTCCACGAGGGGGCGAGGCTGGGGGCGCTGCAGGAACCGCTTCTTCCTCCCGGCGCTCCAGCCTCGCCTCGCCGCCGCCGCCGCGGAACTCCCGCTCCGTCCCGAGCCCCGGGCGGCCCCCGCCGGTGGGAAGGACGTCCATGGCCCCCGAGGCGCGGCCGTCCCGCGTCCGCCTCTCCTCCCGCCTCGCGGCGCCGGCCAGTTCCGGGAGGAGGCGCGGCCTCGTCCTCCCCGGGGGTGTCCTCCCGGGCGCGGCGCCAGCGGGCTCCGGATCCCCGAGGCGCCCGGTCCTCCCCCGCGCCGGCACCTGAGCCGCTGCCCTCCGTGCCGGACCCGGCGAGAAGGAGGCGGCCACGCCACTGCGCTACACGGGGCCACCTGCCGCCGTGGCCGGCCTCGACCCAGGGCGCTCTCCGGTGCGCGAGAAGGCGCGGGACGTGGCCAGAACACCGTCGGGAAGAAGCCTGCAGCCGCCGCCACCTTCACTTTTAATCAAGCACGTGATTTAACTCAAAAAGAGGGCGACTCTTGCCTCGCATTCGGCCGCCAGCTAGCAATAATGCCAGAGGGTTCTAAATATCTATCAATAGGCCCAGGCCAGGAGCTCCTTCTTGACAAACTCGCAACACAATGCCAGCCCTTCTCACTTTCCCACCTGATCGGAGCTCCTTCAAAAGCCTTCTTAGTTTAGGCTCTGACAATAAGCTTTCTAAAACTCTGAACACCTGGCAAATATTTGGGAATTAATAATGCTGTGAACTTTTTTCCCCCAGTGAAAAACGAAGCACTGGATTAAAATCAGCTAATTTCCTGATACAAGATGTAACCAGAGTGAGGGCTTAATGAATGTTGCTGAGATGACCGAACTAATACATTAATTGAGCTAGTTTTGGTGATGGTAGAATCAAAAACTTACAAGAGACCTTGAGAGATGTATCTTACACTAGACCTCTGGAGAACTCGAAGGTGCCGCTCCACTGTAGATATTTTTGTGAAGTTAATAATTGGCAACATGTTTTAGCGCTTTTTGTATGTCAGGCACTGTTCTTAGAGATTTGCATGAATTATCCCACTTAATCCTCACTTTAACCCTATAAAGCAGGTAAGTGTGGTTTTATCCCCACTTTTCAGCTGTTGGAGCTGAGACACAGAGAGGCTAAATAACGCGTCCATTCACAAAGAATAAAGTGAACTTTTTATAAAGTGTCTGGCTTTCATTATGGATGAATATATACTAGTCAAATGCTATTAAATACTTGACCACGCTTCCAAAAAGGAGCAACAACACACCTGTTGAACAATAGTGGTGTTTCGTGTTTGTTCAGCACAGTTTTGTTTTCCAAGGCATTTTCGTAATTGAACCTGACCCTACAGGTAGAAATCTGGTGTACCTTGACACCAGCACTGCAATAAAAGAGCCCTTTTTGAAACTGGAGTTAATATGAGATAAGCAGAAGTTGTACTTTTTCCCTTAGGTATTCAGAATTTTAAAATTATACCAGAAATATTATTTTATAGTTTTATAACTATATTAGTGACTACTGTTACCTTCTGCTGTTTAAATGTATGAAATGAGAGTAGTAGAATTATTTATAATATTGCTGTTGTTTTGTTTTTTGTGGTCTTTTTCCCTATTGCCCCTGGCTTTCAATGAGTCCCAGGTCTTCCTTCATATGCCAAATTTTTCAATGAGCAGGACTTTCAGAGGAGTAAACACTGAAATTGGATCTCTTTTTTTAGTTGACTTCCCAGCCCTTTCTATCTCTGCCCACTAAGAGATGTGATTAACTATTAGTCTACAGCACTATTCTCATCTAGGGAATCTCTGTCAGGGATTACAGATAAAGAAACTCAAAGTGAGCTGAAGGGAAAGAACGAGACCAAGAAAACAATAGGTTATCGACATTCAACATTTCTAAATTAATAAGAACTTCAAAATTATTTCCCATTCCTCATCATTACCAAATCTAAAGAGAGGAAAATGGCAAACTAAAAACTAACAAGGAAAGCAGGCTTAAGTTCACTGTACTTGCTGGAATGATCTTCCCCTAAATATCAGCATGACTCTGCTCTCACCAGAGTCTGTCTCTGCTTAAATGTCTTCTCTGTGAATCCCTCCATGACTACCCTATTTAACATTGCAGCTCCCCATCCCCCAGCTTTTCCTTAGTTCTCTTCCTTGTTCTTTTTTTTTGGCCTTAATACCCTCTTCCCACATACTACAGTATATAATCTGATTTATTTTGTTATCTTTTGCCACTGAAATATAAGCTTCTGAGGGCAGGAATTTTGTCTGTTTTGTTCGTTGATATATGTCCATCACCTAGAACAATCCCTGGCACATTGTAACTGCTCAATAAATATTTGGTTAATTAACTAATTGAATGAAAACCAGAGAAAAGACCAACTAATTACCTACTTTCATTAAGAAAAGTGAATTCCAGTAAATATAATCCTAGAAGTGGTATTGGCAAAGGGCATCCCCTTTTCTCACCTTACGTTACTGCCACCAGGAGACTGGCAGGCCCCACACAAGTTCTCTGAAGCTCTGCATATAAGAGAGAATCACTGATGACTGGGTGCAGTGGCTCATGCCTGTAATCCCAGCACTTTGGGAGGCCAAGGTGGGCGGATCTCTTGAGACCAGGAGTATGAAAACAGCCTGGACAACATGGCAAAACCCTATCTCTACTAAAAAAATACAAAAATTAGCCACACACACCTGTAATCCCAACAACTTGGGAGGATGAGGCATGAGAATCACTTGAACCTGGGAGGCAGAATTTGCAGAGAGCCGAGATCATACCATTGCACTCCAGCCTAGGCACCAGAGCAAGACTCTTCTTTGGTTCCATAAGAATTTTAAAATAGTTTTTTCTAGTTCTGTGGAGAATGTCAATAGTAGTTTAATGGGAATAGCATTAAATCTATAAATTGCTCTGGGCAGTATAACCAGTTTAATGATATTGATTCTTCCTATCCATGAGCATGGAGTGTTTTTCCATTTGTTTGTGTCATCTCTGATCTCTTTGAGCAGTGGTTTGTAGTTTTTCTTGTAGAGATTTTTTACCTCTCTAGTTAGCTATATTCCTGGGTATTCTATTCTTTTTGTGGCATTTGTGAATGAGAGTTGATTCTTGATTTGGCTCTTGGCATGACTGTTGTTTAGGAATGCTAGTGATTTTTGAGCATTGATTTTGTATCCTGAGACTTTGCTGAAGTTGTTTATCAGCTTAAGAAGCTTTTGGGCTGAGATGATGGGGTTTTCTAGATATAGGATCATGTCATCTACAAACATGGATTGTTTGACTTCCTGTCATCCTATTTGAATGCACTTTATTTCTTTCTCTTGCCTGATTCCCTGGCCAGAACTTCCAATACTATGTTGAATAGGAGTGGTGAGAGAGGGCATCCTTGTACTGTGCCTGTTTTCAAGGGGGAATGCTTCCAGCTTTTGCCCTTTCAGTGTGATATTGGCTATGGGTTTGTGATTTATAGCTCTTATTTTTTTGAGGTATGTTACTTCAATACCTAGTTTGTTGAGAGTTTTTAACAGGAATGGATGTTGAATTTTATCAAGAGCTTTTTCTCTATCTGTTGAGATAATCATGTGGTTTTTACCTTTAGTTCTTTTTATGTGATGAATCACATTCATGGATTTCTGTATGTTGAATTAACCTTGCATCCCAGGGATGACGCCTACTTGATCATAGTGAATCAGTTTTTTGATGTGCTGCTGGATTCAGTTTGCAGGTATTTTCTTGAGAATTTTTGCATCAATGTTCATCAAAGATATTGGCCTGAAGTTTTCTTGTAATTGTGTCTCTGCCAGGTTTTGGTATCAGAATAATGCTGGCCTCATAGAATGAGTTAGGGAGGAGTCCCTTCTTTTCAATTTTTGGAATAGTTTCAGTGGGAATGGCATCAGCTCTTTGTACATCTGCTAGAATTCAGCTGTGATCCATCTAGTCCTGGGCTTTTTTTGGCTCTTAGGCTATTTATTACTGCCTCAGTTCCAGAACTCATTATTAGTCTGTTCAGGGACTGAATTTCCTCCTGGTTCAATCTTGAAAGGGTGTATGTGTCCAGAAATGTATTCATTTCTTCTCGATTTTCTAGTTTATGTATGTAGATGGTTTATGTATGTAGATGTATGATGGTTGCCTGTATTTCTGTGGGTTCAGTGGTAATATTCCCCTTATCATTTCTCACTGTGTTTATTTGAATCTTCTCTCTTCTTTGTTAGTCTAGCTAGCAGTCTATTTTATTAATTTTTTCAAAAAAAAAAAAAAACTAGCTCCCAGATTCATTTATCTTTTAAAAGGTTTTTCATGTCTCTATCTTCTTCATTCAGCTCTGATTTTGGTTATTTCTTGTCTTCTGCTAGCTTTGGGATTTGTTTGCTCTTGCTTCTCTAGTTCTTTTAGTTGTGATGATAGGTTGTTAACTTGAGATCTTTCTTTTTGATGAGGGTGTTTAGTGCTATAAATTTCCCTCTTAACACTGCTTTAGCTGTGTCCCAGAGATTCTAATATGTTGTAACTTTGTTCTTACTAGTTTCAAAGAACTTCTTGAGTTCTGCCTTAGTTTCATTTATTTACTCAAAAGTAATTCAGGAGCAGGTTATTCAATTTCCATGTAATTGTACAGTTTTGAATGAATTTCCTAGTCTTGAGTTCTAATTTGATTGTGCTGTGGTCTGAGAGACTGTTATGATTTCAGTTCTTTTGCATTTGCTGAGAAGCATTTTACTTCTGTCATTGTTTTTAGAATAAGTGCCATGTGGCAATGAGAAGGATGTATATTCTGTTGTTTTCATGTGGAGTGTTCTATAGATATCTAGCAGGTCCATTTGATCCAGTGCTGAGTTCAGGTCCTGAATATCTTTGTTAATTATCTGTCTTGATGATCTGTCTAATAATGTGAACAAGGTGTTAAAGTCTCTCACTATTATTGTGTGGGACTCTAAGTCTCTTTGACAGTCTGTAAGAACTTGCTTTATGAATCTGTGTGTTCCTGTGTTGGGTGCATATACATTTAGAATAGTTCTTGTTGAATTGAACCCTTTACCATTATATAATGACTTTTTTTTGTCTTTTTTTATCTTTGTTGGTTTAAAGTCTTGTTTTGTCAGAAACTAGGATTCCAACCCCTGCTTTTTTCTGTTTTCCATTTGCTTGGTAAATTTTCCTCTATACCTTTATTTTGAGCCTATGTGTGTCTTTGCATATGAGATGGGTCTCTTGAAGACAGCATACCAATAGGTCATGGTTCTTTATCGAGCTTGCCATTCTGTGTCTTTTAATTGGAGTGTTTAGCCCATTTACATTTAAGGTTATTATTGATATATATAAATTTGATCCTGTCATCATGATGTTAAGTGGTTATTTTGCAGACTTGTTTATGTGGTTGCTTTATTAGTATCACTGCTCTGTGTACTACAGTGTGTTTTTGCAATGGTTAGTAACAGTCTTTTCTTTCCATATAAATATATATATATATATATATATATATATATATATATATTTTTTTTTTGAGGCAGAGTCTTACTCTGTTGCCCAGGCTGTAGTGCAATTGCACAGTCTCAACTCACTGCAACCTCTGCCTCCTGGGTTCAAGCGATTCTCATGCCTCAGCCTCCCAGGTAGCTGGGATTACAAGTGTAAAATATGACACCCAGCTAATTTTTGTATTTTTAGTAGATTTGGGGTTTCACCATGTTGCTCAGACTGGTCTCAAACTCCTGGCCTCAAGTAATGTGCCCATCTCGGCCTCCCAAAGTGCTAGGATTACAGACATGAGCCACTACCCCCAGCCTTCTTTGCATATTTAGTGCTTCCTTCAGGTGCTCTTGTAAGGCAGGTCTGGTAGTAATGAATTCCCTCAGCATTTGCTTGTCTGAAAAGGATCTTATTTCTCCTTCACTTCTGAAGCTTAGTTTGGCCAGATATGAAATAAATTCTAGATTGAAAATTCTTTTCTTTTCCTTTCTTTCTTCCTTTTTTTTTTTTTTTTTTTTTTTTTTTTTTTTTTTTTTTTTTTTTTTTTTTTTGAGACAGAGGTTTGCCCTTGTTTCCCAGGCTGGAATGCAATGGCATGATCTTGGCTGTTGTGGAAGTCTAGCTTGCCTGGCTGCTTCCCAAATCCCATCTTTGCAGCATGTGCACAAATCTTAATTCTCAGTCTTGAGAGCTGGGACAGAAATCACCAGAGTTCAGGCAGTACACACTATCAGTAAATTATTACAAAAAAAGCACACTCAGACATTGTAATAAACCATATCAGGGAACTATTACAATTCTTCAGAGTTTAGAGTCTCTAGTTTTGAAAATTTCTGCAACACAGCAAATCAAATATCCACAGGTTTAGAAATATAAATTTAATGATGTTCGCTTTGACAAAAAAGAACACTATTTTCATAAGGAGTTTTGGATGAGCCAATTATTAATTAAAATTACTTTTTCCTTGTAATTAGAGATGCAGTGATAAAAATGCATAAATAAGCGCTTTGAATCATATAAAAGTTTGAAGCCATGGAGTTTCTTGAGTGACCTTCAAAAGTTACTGGAAATGTCAAAGAGAATATTACAAGGTAATTGTTTTGTCAGTTACAATTTTACAGTTACAAAATTACAATGTTATAATTTACATGAAAAATTAAATTCAACTTAAAACTGATTTGAAGGAAGAGTTAAATGTTTTTCAAAAAAATTTTTGGCCAGGCACAGTGGCTCACACCTGTAATCCCAGCACTTTGGGAGGCTGAGGCAGGCAGATCACGAGGTCAGGAGTTTGAGACCACTCTGGCCAACACTGTCAAACCCTGTCTCTACTAAAAATACAAAAATTAGGCCAGGCACGGTGGCTCACACCTGTAATCCCAGCACTTTGGGAAGCCAAGGCAGGTGGATCACGAGGTCAGGAGTTCAAGAATAGCCTGGCCAAGATGGTGAAACCCCATCTCTACTAAAAATAGGAAAAAAAAAAATTAGCAGGGTGTAGTGGTGTGCGCCTGTAATTCCCACTATTCGGGAGGCTGAGGCAGGAGAATCACTTGGACCTGGGAGGCAGAGGTTGCAGTGAGCCAAGATCATGCCATTGCACTCCATCCTGGGCAACAGAGTGAGACTCAGTATCAAAAAAAAAAAATTTATACAGGAATCATTAGTTCTATATGTCCTAAAATTTTTATTTATTTATTTATTTATTTATTTATTTATTTTTATTTATTTATTTTTTTTTTGTGAGACAGGGTCCAGCTCTGTGGCCCAGGCTGGAGTGCAGTGGTACAATTACTGCTCACTGAAGCCTCAACCTCCTGGGCACAAAGAATCCTCCCACCTCAGCCTCCTGAGTAGCTGAGACTATAGGTGCTCGTAACCATGCCCAACTAATTTGTGTACTTTTTTATAGTGATGGGGTTTTGTCACGTTGCCCAGGCTGGTCTCAAACTCCTGAGTTCAGGCAATCTGCATGCCTTGGCCTACCCAAGTGCGGGGATTACAGTCATGAGCCACCACACTTGGCCCATGTACTAAAATTTCTATTTTGAAATAATTTGTCAGAAATTTACTCCTTTGTTATACAGTCTATAAAATAGTCTTAACAGCAACAGTAACTGCTACATCAGAAGAAAGATTCTTCTCAAAATTAATGTTATCAAAAAGTATTTGCAGTCTTGCATTTGCCAAGAGTCACTGACATTGCTTTCAATTATATCAATTGAAAATGAATTTGCTGAAAAGATATGATGGCCTATGAATTTGCAGGCCAGGCATGGTGGCTCACACCTATAATCCCAACACTTTGTGGAGGCCAAAGTGGGAGAATCACTTGAGGCCAGGAGTTTGAGATTAGCCTGAGCAATGTAGGGAGAGCTCATCTCTACAAAAATATGTAAAAATTAGCTGGGTATGGTAGCATGCACCAATAGTCCCAGCTACTCAGGAGGCTGAGGCAGGAAGATTGCTTGAGCCCAGGAGGTTGAAGCTGTGGTCCGCTGTGATTGTACCACTGCATTCCAGCCTGCGTGGCAGAGTGAGACCCTGTTTAAAAGAAAAAAAAATTGAATTTGCTGAAAAGCAAGTCAAAAGAAACTTATAAACAAGATATTATATAAGAAAGTTTCATTATTTATTATATAAATTTAAGATTATATTGTTACTTATGTATCACGATAACCCCTGTTGCATTTTGTAAGTAGTAAGATATTTTTAAAGAAAAAGTTTGGCCCAGCACGTAGCTCACGCCTGTAATCCCAGCACTTTGGGAGGCCAAGGAGGGCAAATCACAAGGTCAAGAGATCAAGACCATTCTGACCAACATGGTGAAACCCTGTCGCTACTAAAAATATAAAAATTAGCTGGATTTGGTGGCGGGTGCCTGTAGTCCCAGCTACTCGGGAGGCTGAGGCAGGAGAATTGCTTGAACCCGGGAGGCAGAGGTTGCAGTGAGCCAAGATTGAGCCACTGCACTCCAGCCTGGCAACAGAGCAAGACTTCGTCTCAGGAGAAAAAAAAAAAAAAGTTTTATATTTTAGAAACTTTAGTGGCACATTTTGTCTGCTTTTTGAACAAAGGACCCCACATTTTTGTTTCACACTGGACCCCACAGATTATGTAGTCATTCCTGCCTGTTACAGAGCACTTTTGTGCTCCAGTCCCCATCAAAGCTGGCAGCCTTTCATATATGGACTGGGTCAGTGTTCCTAAGTATACAATGTGTTGCACACAGAATCCAAAGAGTTCTCCCAGGCACTGTGCTTCTTTCTCAGTAGCAAGAAATGCAAAATGCAGCAGTTTGTTTTTACTTTGGAGGCAATGTCATGGTGCACCTCAAGACCCCTAAAAATCTTTACTGAAGTACCAAGTTTCTAAATTTTCATACAGCCTGTCTCCCACCCCCTGGAGCACATGCATCTTATCAAGGCATCCAGCATGCTAGTCACCTCTTGTTCATCCTGCCTGATCAGCATAATGTCATCAACGTATTGGATGAAAAAGATATTCTGCAGGATGTCTGGGCAGTCTAGATTTGTTGGGGCTGTATTACAACACAGAATTAGATATTGTGACACAGAGACGAGTTAACATAACCTTGGGGCAAAACTGTAGATGTCTTTTGTTGTTCATTCTGTGTGAATGTGAAGTGTTTCTGAGCCTCTTTTCTGATTGGGACAGAAAAGAATGCATTCACGAAACTGATGGCTGCTTACAATTTACCTGTGGCCATATTGATCTCGTCTAGCAAAAGTATCAAATTCAGCCTGACCACAGCATCAGGACTAAGATTTGGTTGAGCTTGTGGTAGGCTATGATCATTTCCCATGATCCTTTCTGCAGGGGCCAAACTGGCTACTTAAATGGAGATATGATAGGGACCACCAAGATTGGTCAATTTCGTTAATCTTTCCAAAGAATCAGCTTTTGCTTCCATTGATTTTCTCTATTTTTTTTCTATCCTGTATACAGGCATTTACAGCTGTAAATTACTCTTTAAGCTCTATGTTACCTGTTTCCCAAGTTTTAGTATCTTGTGTATTCATATTCATTCATTTCAAAGTATTTTCTAATTTCCGTTTTGATTTATTTTTTAATCCACTGATTATTTAGGAGTATGTTATTTCATTTCCAAATATTTGTGAGCTACCCAAATTTCTCTGGAAAACTTATCATGTTCTAATTTTATTTCATTGTGGTGAGGGAACATACTTGTATTATTTCTACCGTTTTAGATGTATTGAGGTTTGTTTTATGGCCTAGCATATGGTCTTTCCTGGAGAATATTCCACAGGCACTTGAGAAGAGTGTGAATTCTGCTCTTATTGGGTGGAGAGTCCTGTAGATCTCTGTTAGGTCTACCTATTTTATAGTGTTGTTCATGTCTTCTATTTCCTCGTTCATCTTTTGCCTAGCTACTCTATCCATTATTGAAAGTTGGTATTGAAGTTTCCTACTATTATCGAGTTGTCCATTTTTTCCTTCATTTCTATCAATTTTTGCTTCAAGAATTTTGGCACTTTGTTAGGTTCATATGTATTTATAATTGTTATATCTTCCTGATGGATTGACTCTTTTATCATTATAAAATGCCCTGCTTTATCTCTAATAATATTTTTTATCATAAAGCCTATTTTTCTTTATTACTAGTTTCCAAATTTTAATTGTGATGTTTCTCAGTATGATTTTCTTTATGTTTATTCTACATGGGGTTCATTGAATTTCTTGAATCCGAGATCAGAGGTTTTTCCATATGTAGACAGCAACTATTATTTCTTTGAAAAATTATTTCTTCCTTTTGGAATTCCAGTTATGTAAATGGTAGACCCCTGATTTTGCTTCACAGGTCACAGGGGCCCTGCTCATTTTTATTTTCATTTTTTTCACTCTTTGCTTTATTTTGGATATTTTTCTCTTGCTATATCTTCAAGTTGACTTATCTTCCCACCATCCCCGTATTGCTTAATCTTCCATTAATCCAGGTAGTGAATTTTCAGATATAGCGCTTTTCAGTTATAGATTTATTATTTATTTATTTTTGAGACGGGATCTCCCTCTGTCACCCAGGCTGGAGAGCAATGGCACAATCATGGTTCAAGGCAGCCTGGACCACCCAGGCTAAAGTGTTCCTCCCATCTCAGCCTCCTGGGTAGCTGGGACTACAGGAGCATACCACCAAGCCCAGCTAATTTTGTGTATTTTTTTTTTTTTTGTAAAAGTGGGGTTTTGCCAAGTCACTGGGCTCAAGCCATCCGCCCTCCTAGGCCTCCCAAAGTGCTGGGATTACAGGTATGTGCCACTGCACCTGGCCCAGTAATATATCTTCCACTTCTTTTCTCAGTAGGCTCATGTTTTCTTTAAATACTTGAACAAATTATAATAGGAGTTTTAACACACTAAACTATTAACTTCTTCATCTCTGTCATTTATTATCTGTTTCTATTGACAATTTTTTCTTCTGGTTATTGGTCACATTTTCCTCTCTGGGGGCCTGTGTAGTAATTTTCTAATTGGATGCAGGACGCTGTGAATTTCATATTGTTGAATATCTAGGTTTTGTAGTCTTCTCTTAAAGAGTGTTGGGTCTTATTCTGGAAAACAAGTTACTTTCCTTGCAGATTAGTTTGATCTTTTGAGGGTTGTACTAAAGCTTTGTTACTGTGGGTGCAGAGTACTTTTTACTCATATTAGTATTAGCGCCACATGATAGTTTAGTTTATTAGGGCATGACCTTTCCAGGTTCTTAAGGAATGCTCCTGTGGGAAGTAGAAAAGTTCCTCTTTGAAGTTTCCTATCTTGTTAAAGAATAAATATACTAATAACTCTTTGGTAACACCTATTCTATGTAGCTATTAGACATGCCATGCTTACAGGCAAGTAGTACATTCTATGTCCTTGTACTTTAACCAAGATATCTGTGCTGGATGCGCTCACAGTCTTGTCCCAGCTCTCCACTGCTTTTACCTGTTTAGAAAAGTTTTAATTTGTTAGCCAATCAGGTTTTAGTTTAAATTCTGAGGTCTGGCTCCAGCCAACGGAGATCAGACACAGCAGAAGGACAACCCCAAATGTGTAAAAGATAAATATGTTTGTTTTTCCTTTGTTCATTGTACTCTTGTGGCAAAATGGCTATCAAGAGTACCCTTCCTGCAGTCCAGAAAGTAAAAATTGCATTGCTGAAAGATTCTTTGTCTCAGTGCTGATTTTTCTTTGTGGCACCGAGCATCTGTTTCCAACAATCAAGGAGACTCTCCCCTCTGGCTGGTTGGATCTCAAACATCCCCAACCCCTCTGAAAATTATTTATTTTCATTACCTTGGTCATTATTTGCCTTGCCTCCTGGTGCTGTTTCACCCTATGAATGCACATCTCAATGTTCAGCAAAGTTTCAGAAAGACATCTGTGCAGATTTATGGAGCTTTTAAATCTATACAGCATCCTTCTCTTTGGAATTCTTCCCTGCAGACTTCTCACTGCCTCAATCTCCCTCAACTTTGATCTCTCTCCTTCCAAAGTTAGCAAGTCAACTTTATCAGGCATGAGATCCTCTCTCCCGGTCTCCGGTTCAGAATGTGCCTCCATGAGGCAAAAAAATTGAAGCAATTGTTTCTCTTAACATGTGGATCACAGTCCTTCACTATTGTCCCTTGTATAAAAGCATCTATGTTACCCTGTTTTCTAGTTGTTTTTAGCAAGAGAATTCGTCTGGCACTGTCACTCCATCATGGCCAGAAGTGGAAGTTTTGAGATTATTAAATGTTAAGTGAAAGTTACACTTCAGAGGTCATGATGAAAAGTACTATTGTTCCTATAATGAAAATTCCACAGGAATTTTTCTTTTTTTTTTTTATTGCATTTTACATTTTGGAGTACACGTGAAGAACATGCAAGATTGTTGCATAGGTACACACATGGCAGTGTGATTTGCTGCCTTCCTCCCCACCACCTATA
>PVKP010034621.1:0-24051 GCA_004027715.1 Plecturocebus donacophilus
AGATAGCGAAACTCTGTCTCTACTAAAAATACAAAAATTAGCCAGGTATGGTGCCTGTAATCCCAGCTACTCAGGAGGCTGAGACAGGAGAATCACTTGAACCCAGGAGGTGGAGGTTGCAGTGAGCCAAGATCGCACCACTGCACTCCACTCCAGCCTGGGCGACAGAAAGACTTCATCTCAAAAAAAAAGGAATATTAAATATTAAAGGACAAGAGGGAATATCTTTAAAAAATTATAATGCACATGTTGGACAAAAGGTACTATTATAGAATTAGGTCGTTGTTATTGAAATAGCTAGGGGGTCGGGGTGATGATTGGAAAAAGTGTTTGACCCCTAATTGTTTTCTGCTTTCTTTAGCTTGTGGGGTATTTAACAATTCTTTATTCTTAGTTTTGAGTGTCAGCAACCATTCCTGAGGTGACAGGAAAAGTTCTATGACATCCATATTACAGCATTTTCTTCACTGTATTGTAATTTAATGTTTACTTTTGAGAAAGTTCATTCTTTTCTCTTTTTAATTCTTGGTCTTTTTTTTTTTTTTTTTCAGAGAGAGTCTTACTCTATCACCCAGGTTGGAGTGCAGTGGCACAGTCTTGGCTCACTGCAACCTCCGCCTCTTGAGCTCGTGATTCAGCCTCCTTAGTCGCTGGGAATACAACACCGTGCCTGGCTAATTTTTTTCATATTTTTTGTAGAGATGGGGTTTCGCCATGTTACCAGGCTGGTCTCGAACTTCTGGGCTCAAGCAGTCTGCTCGCCTTGGCCTCACAAAATGCTGGGATTACAGGCATGCGCTATAGCGCCCAGCCCTTAGATTTACTTTTCATAGACAGGAAGAGGGTCTTCATCTTTGCATACCTAGTGCAACAGAGCATGATAAGAACTCAATAAATATTTATGGAAGAGTCTTGATAATTGATGTCTTTTGAGAAAGGAACTCTATGGTTACTTTTACTCTGAGGTAAAGAAATTTAGGTCCTGAACTCTCACCACTTTCTCCCCTCTTTCATAAATGAGCTCTTGGAAAATTAAAATGACAGGAGAGCCCAGCAGAGAATACCCAAGCCCACATGTCCTGATGGGCAATGGGGGATAAGGAGAGAGGAGAACACAGACCCTGCACGCCATCTCACTGCTGCTGGCCCAGGGGACCCGAACTCCTCTTCTTGACCCATCAGAAACGGAATCCTCCTGAGGGTCTGTTTAAGAAGCACAGCTCTGATAGAAAGGCTAACTTTCCTCTGGGTACAGAGGGCTCTGCTACCCCAGGGCTGCCACACTGGGCTGAGTCACTTTCAAATGCTTAGAGTCATGGGCTTTCAGTGGAATGAGCCCTCATGTGTCACCAGGGAGCACCAAAGCCACAGAAAACCCTACTCAGATGGAGGGTTCTGGGGTGAGAGAAAGGAATCCATGGGTCTGTGGAGCTGGCAGAGCACGGGTGAGAATAGCATTATGGTAGGTTGGTGGCCTTGGAGTCGGATAGAAATTGGGATCCTGGCTTGGCCACTGACTATCCATGGGACCTTTGAGCCTCGGGGGCTCATTTGTGATGTGGGGGTACCATTATCTGCCTCATCAGGTTGCAAGGAGGATTATATGAAATACTTTATGTAAGAGGGACTGGTGGATTGTGGAAGTCAATAAATAAGTTTTGTTAAATCTGAGTAAGAAGACCTGTTTGTTTCCTCAAGTTGCTTATAATCTAGACGAGGAGACACCTCAGATGGAGGGTGTCTGAGAGAATAACTAATAGTTCAGTGAAGATAAGAGCCAAATGATTGGCAGAGACCTCAAGTGGTCTAGCATTTATGGGAGAGGGGGTCTGCAGGGCTAGATTTACAGACCTGCTTTATAAAGGTATGTTAAA
This sequence comes from Plecturocebus donacophilus, assembly GCA_004027715.1. Taxonomy (NCBI): domain Eukaryota; kingdom Metazoa; phylum Chordata; class Mammalia; order Primates; family Pitheciidae; genus Plecturocebus; species Plecturocebus donacophilus. The sequence continues at coordinate 1,875 of PVKP010034621.1, forward strand.
TGAGATCAGTATATTTTCTTCTTTTTATTAGACCTTTCTATAGCATAAAAATGATAAAATACAGCAAGAAAAAAGTCACCTGAAATTCTAGTCCTAACCCTAATAGGAATGTGAAGGAGCTGGGCTAGAATAGAATGGGGTAGAATTTGCATAAGGTGGAAATGGGGACAGGCCTGTCCCAAGGATCATGAGAGTCTTGCTGGCTAAAGCATCTCACTGCATTCATGCTGCAGCACAGGACCCGGATGTGGAACAGGTTGGGGACACAGCCCTGCCTTCTAACAGTGGACTCCATCTGAGAGCTGAGGCGTAGATTCAAAGCCTAACTCCTAGTAGCGATGGTAGTAATATCAGCAGTTCATATACATGGAGTGACAATGGCGTGCCAGGCAATTCATAGGGCCTCTTGGTCCTCATAGCATTTTTGAAGTAGCTAACATCACTATCCCCCTTTTACAGTTAAAAAACAAAACAAAAAATCCAAAGCAAAAACAACAAAACCCTGAGGCTCTGAAGATAAATATTTGCTCAATATCACCATGCTTGTAAGTGGTAGAGCCTGTTCATTAACCTTCCCATGACACTACTTCAATTTCTATCACTTCATCAATGACACAACCCAAGAACTGTCAGGGGATTTAGCAGGTCCAATCTAGATGTCTAATTCTTCAGAGAATAAATCCGAGTCTCAGAGAGGGGAAGGGGCCTAATTTGGACCTTTTACTTCTGATTCTTAACTTTCTGGTGTTCCAACTATATTGTACTACAAGAGGCTGCCTTAGAGCTTTCGTTAAACCAGCTTCAGAGATACTCACTGTTATGGGTTGAATTATGTCTTACCAAAATTCATATGTCAAAGTTGTGATGCCCAGTACCTCAAAATGTGACCATATTTGGAGATAGGACCTTTATAGAGGTAATCAAGTGAAAACGAGTTTGTTAGGTTGGGCCTTAGTCCACTATGGCTGATGTCCTCATAAAAATGGGGAATTTGGACACAGATGTACACAGAGGGAAGACGATGTGAAAAGACCTAAAGAACAGATAGTCAGGCTGGGGGCGGTGGCTCACGCCTGTAATCCCATCACTTTGGGAGGCTGAGGCAGGTGGATCACCTGAGTCAGGAGTTCGAGACCAGCCTGACCAACATGGAGAAACCCCGTCTCTACTAAGCCAAGCATGGTGGTACATGCCTGTAATCCCACCTACTCAGGAGGCTGAGGCAGGAAAATCACTTGAACCCAGGAGGTGGAGGTTCCAGTGAGCCAAAATGACGCCATTGTACAAGAGTAAAACTATGTCACACACACAAAAATACAGTCATCTATAGCCAAGGCCTGGAACAGATCCTTCCCTAACAGCCCTCAGAAGGAAGCAAACTTGCTGACACCTTGACTTTGGGCTTCTGCCCTCCAGCACTGTGGTACAATGAATTCATGTTGGTCAAGCCACCCAGTTTGTTATGGCAGCCCTAGGAAACCTTTGTGGGTATATTCGCTTACATTTCCATAAAAACTACAAGTCAAAAATATCACAGACTTTTGGCAGCCCTTCATTAATAGAAGCACTGGTTGGGAGGATCACCCACCCCGAGGCAAAAGGATAGAGCAAATGATCTTTCCAGCTTGCTCCCAACCTTGATCTTTGGCAAAGATATTTTTCTTTCACTGGACATTGGCCAACAGTGGTGTCATGACTTATTTGACTGTGACCTTCTGGAGTCTGTTTTTTATCTCTGAGCTTGACCTATAGAAGAAGCTCAATAAATGTGTGTAGAGGGGATGAGTGGGAAAATCAGCTCCCAGCCATTCCCATTCAAGCCCCTCCAAGCAATGGTGAGGCAGGGAAGCAGGGTATGTTAGGCCTGTCAGTGGATGGAAGTTGAAGTTGGACACTGTCTCCTAAAGTTTAATTCTGGAAGACACAAGCAAAATACATTTTAGTTGACTCAGGATGGGCTAGAGAAGTTCCAGTACAGGAAACTATTTTCCTGCTGCTTTATTAATTTTGCTACTGAGGATAAATGGGACGCAGACTTTCATATCCAAGTCTTCATTAGATGCCCAGTTAATGCAGCCATGACAAATGGGAATGAAGCCCTTATGAATAAAAAAAAGATCAACCCAGTATAAAAAATCACAGACTAGAGAAATGAAAATTTAGAGGAGCTGATAAAATACCCTATCCTTAATTAGACTGTCGGCATACACATCAAATCAGCCTTAATGCCAAGATTTATTGGCCTTGGAATTGGGTAAATGAAATAAATGCTTCCAAATGAATGGAAAAGAAATTACCTGTATTGAAACATATTTGAGATGCAGGCCTGTGCACTGAAGATTTTAGTCAAACTCAGGCTTGCAGCTTCTTTGCTCTGTATCCATTTCTATCCCGTGTTCCCAAGTGGGTTTCAGAGACCCTCTTTGTGGGGTAACAATATGTACCATTGTCAACTCTCTCTGCCGTTGTCCTGGAAAAATCCTTCTTGGACAGTGAAATATTTTTGTCTTTATTTTACCATCTCCAGATTAGAAGGGTGTGTTACTGATTCTTAGAGAAGAGAATGTTGTGGAGACAAAATGACCTGCTTAGAGTTCTGGCCACCCCAGCATGGAGAGCAGAGCACAAAGATTTCTTCCGGACCCCCACATTCTCCCCTGGAATCCAAGAGCTTGTGTACTGTTGCAGCACCTTATTACCCTCCTGTAAGCCACTGGACAAATCCTCTGACGCCTTGATACCTCAGTTTTTTCCCACTCTAAATGGGAAGATAAATTCACTGTAAACAGTACTTAACTTGCAGTGTTGTGAGAATTTCATGAGACAATGCAATATGATGCTCCTAGCACAGTTCCTGGCACCATGTTTAGCACTGAACAGATGAAAGCTGTTGTCATTAGGATCTCAAGAAATGACAGCTGAGGCAAATTTGGATTAGACTGCATTCAGCATTCTTGGCTGTAAGCAACAGAAGCTGACTGTGGCTTACAGAGTAGGAAAGGAAGTTATTAAATGACATTGGGTAGCTTGTGGAACTGGGAGGACTGGAGAGCTCAGTTTAAGTTTCTAGTAACAGAGCTTCAAATCATACATGAGGAAAATGCCCCTGCTGCTTCTGCCCCTGGCATGACCACACACACATAACTGCCAGCAGTACCAGGGCCGCTCTGCAGGAGGAACGCAATCCTTCAATCACTGCTCCCCCTGAAGCCAGACGCCTCTGCTGCTGCCCTCCCCAGCAAAGTGCAATTTCCCCACAGCCTCTGGATTGAAGTCTTGTGTAGATAAACTTGACTGATGGAGCCTGGATCATACACCTGGCTTTAGTTGTAAAGGACACTAGAGAGAAAATGCTCTGCTGTCTATAACTGTCTTGAAAGTGGCCTGCACATAGCAAAGCCATTCAGAAGCAGTGAGCAGCATGAAAGCATTCTGTCTCCTCCAGAGGGATGCTTGCTTTGCGTGAGGGAGAACTCTTGCTCCCAGAGTTTGAGACCAGCAGGGGCATTTTCCTCATGTGTGATTTGAAGCTTTGTCACTAGAAGCTTAGACTGAGTAGGACACCCCTGAGTGTCCTACCTGAGTTCTCCCTCATGCAAAGCAAGAATCCCTCTGCAGGGATTGACACCACAGCCTCTTCCATAATGCCTCCGAGCAAATTTATTGGGCAGCATTTCACTCCTTGGCAAAGGGGAGGGGCATGCATTCTACCTTCTCTCCTGCACGAGCCTATTCTAATATGGAATTTGGAAGTGTTGATCATTTTACTTCAATGTCCTAGAGATAAGGGTCATAATAAAGCATCTCGGAGTCTGCACATGTGCCAGCTTCATGTTCAGCCTCACTGTATATCCACAGTTCCATTTCTTTATGGATCCCTTACCCCTAGTTTGCCAAATTCTATGCTAGTAGCAATAATAATTCAGACAGGGCTTCCTTATTCAAGGAGCTTGTGCTCTATATAGTTAATAAACTAGAGATAATAAAACCCAACTTGGAGTTTGGGTAAGAGAAACTTTTCAGACCAATGATCATTACCAATAATAGCCTCCGTACATGGCCCTGCCTGGAGCTTGGGGCCTGCACTGCTGTTTCCAGGCACCATGTTGTTTTTAATTTTTTTTTTTTTTAGAGATGGGGCCTCACTCTGTTGCCCAGGCTGATCTTGAACTCCTGGCTGCAAATGATCCTCCTACTTTGGCCTCCCAAACTGCTGGGATTATAGATATGAGCCACCACGGCTGGCCAACAGGCACCAAATTCTAGGAGAGGATTTGAGTAGGGTAGGCATCTGTCTCTCCCTATTCCTTTCATGGACAGAGCTCTCTTGGGAGGGAGAAAGAGAGAGGGAGACGAAGGAGGGTGAATAGAGAAGCACCAAACCTCAGAGTCAAGGCCTTTTTAAAGCTCAGTGTCTTGTCTACCCTTTGTGGTGCCTAAAAGCATCTGGCTCATAGAAGGTGTTCAGTGAATGATTGTTTCATTAGTGAAGGAATTCCCTTTGGAAATCTCATAGGAAACTAACCCTCTCCAACCCTTCACCTGTGCCTTATTCCAGCTCCCAAGGAGGCCGCAGAAACAGGGGCAATCACAACTGTCAACAGCAACGAAGGCAGCAGACACTTTCTGATTTACTTGACTGCTATGGATCCCAGCTCTCTCCATGCCTCAGTTTAATATCTGTAAGCTTGGTCAGTATCTCACTCAAGAACATTGCATTTACTCTGTACTTAAAGATGAAAAATCAATGTTTGCAAAGCAGATCCACTGTCAACCTAAATAACAAGAGAGTCTCTCTAAAAGAAAAAAAATATTTTTTTGAGAATAGAGCATTGTAATAGGAATACGCATGCCTTAGTAACTGTGTGTTCAGGGAGGTAAAGGAAGACAAAGGTTTTTAATGAGAAAAAATGAGGAGGATTACATAATTGTTTTGAAATAATTATCCTTGGCTATAAAGATCAGTAACAAGGGTGATGCCGCCCAAGGTTGGACAGGCAGTTGCTGGGCAAATGTCTTTGCAGAAGTCTTTTTTGCATAAGGTTGTAATGGCCTTTGTGCGAGGTTGTGGCTTTTGCAGTCTTTTGCAGTAGCTTTTGTTACCACGCATACAAGCATGAGAATACTCTCCTCATGGCCTTCCCTGGCTCTATTTGTCAGGGGTTTCATATTAGTGATTCCACTTTGATTCTGACAACTTTCACACATTCATACACATTATATCATTTAGTCTCACAGTCATTTCATGACTCTTTCCTCGTTTTGTGAATGAAGTAACTGAGGTCTGAAGAGGTCAACTAATTGGTCAAGGACATAGAATTTGAAATGTTCATTGTCTTGGGTCTCTAACACTGGAGCTGACCATTCTCCCAGGTAATGTTGACTGAGTCAGGCCAGGTCAGTCGGCTCCTCTGCAACTGTGTCTCCTCAACTAGTTTGAACAACACAGGTCTGTCAGCCAGTCCCATAAAGTGGTCAAGGGTTGCCTTCTCCCCATTTCCCCTCAGCAACAGGAGGACTTATCTGGTTGCCTTCAGACACCACACAGTAAATCAATTACCACATTAATTCTGGACCATCAGTATTTTCCCCCAGGAGAAAGTCAGAGGCAAGCAGACTAATGTCTCATTGATATTTTCAATTGCCAAAGGGGAAGTGAGGATGAATCTAATCCCATCTGTCAAGGTGGAGAAGGGCTGATTTGAAAGCAGCATAGATTACTTTAAGGAGATGACAGTTTATCACTCTCTGGACAAGGGAATATGAAATGAGGACTAACCTCCTTTATGAGTTGGTGAAAGCATTGATCAGCAAAGACAATGTCTGGGGAAATGAGCAGCAAGTTCTCTGACCCATTTTCTACTTTTTATTTCCCTAAGACTTTATGTTTTATATATATATATACACACACCCACATAAACAAGACAGAATTCACCTCCTGCCCTTTAAGAAATAGTTAACATTTTTTGAGGATTAATCATTGCCAGGCTCTGTATTCTATGTTTTATATTTACTATCCAGAAGCCTTAAATGTTAAACGAGGTAGGTGTTATTATTAGAACCTTTGTACAGATATGGAAACTGAGGTGTATAGAGGTTGACTTGCCTGAGGTGACCCAGCTAGTGAAGGATGAAATGAGATGCAGTCCGGCCAGCCCTGGGCCTGCTGTCAGTCACACGCAGTACATGCAGATCAATCAGCCTGGAAAGCCTCCTAGATAGCGCTGCTTAGAGACCACTGTGCCTTCTCGTCACTCACTCTGTCCTCGGTCAGCCCCTTAGGGAGACTTGCTGACCCCAGGAGTATGTGCCTTTTACAGCTTGTAGAGGCTGAGCCGCAGCTCAGGGGCTGGAATGCCTGGGGGCCTCAGATAGGGTGTCTGGAGATCTGAGGCTCAAGGAGGGGTGAAGGGGGTGCTGAAGCTGAGGGCTGTGGGTCTTGCCAGCATGCAGGGCTCACTGAGCTGAGGTGCCTCTCAGTTACTTCTGTGTGTGACTTTCTGGTGGAGGAGAGGTAAGGACAGTGTTGGGCTCTAGACCCTCAGAAACCGGGACATCCAGCATGTCCAGCCACAGTACGGGCTGCCCTGGCTGCTAAGAGTGTCAGAAAATGCCACAGTCATGGGTTAGGAAGGCCTGGGGACCACAACAATGTGAGTTCAAAAACCCAAGAAGGAGTGTGCATACCTGAGGTGCTCAGAATGCAAGTGTCAGCGTTCAGTTCTGGCTCTGCTTTAGCCAGGGACAGAAGCAACATCTACAGTAAAGAACCGAAGGAGAGGGCTTTGCTGCCAGCCCTAGCCAGGGACGCACGTGGTCAAAGCAAAGGTCACTCCAGGGCTGCAGGTTTTAGCCTCTATGGCCAGAAACAAGCTTCCCAATTAATATTACTCTGGATCGGACAGAGATGGCTGCTCTGTCTCAGGCGCATTTGTTGTTGATCCCCGTGATTGATGCTGGTAACATTAAGAATCTGTCAGGGAGATATTTATTTCACGAATGCCTCATGTGGTGAGATGATACAGCCAGAAAATGCAATTCCCTCGCTCAGGCAGAATCGGAGATGACCCAAAGTGCTGATGGAAAGGCCCAGGCCCTTTCCAGCCTCTGGTGGGGTTGGGGAAGCAGGAGAGGTGGGAATTGGGAGGGGCTGGGCTGGCATGGAGCTATAGTGGGGATGCGTCATGAAGGGCTTTGAAGAGAAACAGTATGTGAGAGAAGTAAGAAGCTTTTCTCTGGATTTCCTTATGTAGAGTGATCACATCTGTGTAGGCCATGAAGGAGTCCAGGGAATTTCACCTCAAAATGTTGAAACCACCTGTGCACAGGTTATAACAGTGAGAGAAGCCTCACATGGCTGACTCTATCTTGCTTCTGGCCTCACAGGCTGGCCGTCCTCACTCATTCCTTGGCATAGGCCCAGCTAACCTTGGGAGGAATTTATGGTTTAACTTTGAAGCCAGGATGATAATAGGCCCTCCCTGAAACTGACCCCCTTCTTGTTCAGGGACTGAAACTGGCTTTGTAAAACTAATGAAAGGCCACAAAATTAGGATTATGGAACGGGCCTGAACTCTGATAAGATGTGGGCATAGCTTGCCTTTCTGTAGTCATTTATTGCACTGGCATTCACGAGACTTGTAATTTTCCCAATTAGTCCCATAGATAACATCACTATTGTAGAACCTCAGATTGGACTTTTGAGACGTTTTTCAGACTTTTGTATTCTGATGACTGACTCCACCCAGACCCATGACTCATGACTCAACCTGTCCTGTGGCTCTTACTTAAGAGTCTGACTCAGCACCAGAGGACCGTTTTCCACACTCCTATCTATGCTTTCATCCCCAACCAATCGGCACCACCCATTCCCTAGCCCCCGCCCACCAAATTGATATCCATAAAAACCCTAGCCTCTGAGTTCTCAGAGAAACGACTGAAGTAATGAACTCCTGTCTTGTGTGTGGCTAGCCTTGTGTTAATTAAACTCTTTCTTAGGGCAGTACTGCTCTCAGTGAATCAGCTCTATCTATGCAGTGGGCAAGAAGAACCCATTGGGTGACTACAATATGGCACTTTGGTAAGTTGATTATTTTAAGTTAGAAGCCTTTGATGCTGGAAGAAGCTTTATTCTGTTATTTTCTTATCTACCACCAGACTAGATCTGCAAAGAGAACACAATGGCCTTCCATTCCCTTCCTGAAATCTTATTATCTATGGCAGAAAAGAAGACTGGGGAATGTAATATGCCTGATTCAAATTCTAAATTCATTTCTAAAGAGTCATTCAAAATTCAAATTCTAAAGAGTAATTTGCAAGTTAATTTATGTATTCTACACCCATTCGTTCTCCCACTCCCCTATGAGGAAGGGTATGTAAGTTTCTGTCTGGATCTCATTAGATGACTGTGTGATCGTGCTTTTGTGATCCCCACCCCACATGTTAAATAAATTTTGTATGCCTTTTTCTTTTATTAATCTGCCTTTTGTTAGGGCATTTTCAGTGAACCTTCAGAAGGCAAAGCAGAAGCTTTGCTTCTTTGACTCTACAGCCATTAGACATGATTGAGTAAGACACACAATAATTAAAGTAAATAAGAAGAAAAACATTCTTTCTGCTATCTCCAGGGTTTGAAATGTCTGCCCCAAACTTCCATTTCTATCTACCAAAAGTTCATGCAGCAATCATAAGGCTGATCTCAAAAGTGAAAAGTTTTTTGAATCCCCCAGTTAGAAATGATCTTTACCCTGATTCCCTTAACACTTTGTACATTACGTAAAATAATTCAAACATTTAAAATATACCTCCTTCAAATATAAAATGAACACATGCCAAAGACTTAACAACTCATGAATGAGGGAACTAATAACACAGTTAAGCTAATTCAAAGAGCATTTTGAGGACGAGAATATTTATGGTCATTTAAAAGGAAATGTTAAAATTTCTAGGTTAAAAGAAAAACTTGCCATTGCACATGTGGTCAAATGATTTTTGACAAGGGTGCCAACACTATTCTATGGGGAAAAGACAGTCTTTTCAATAAATTGTGTTGGGAAAACTAGATATCCATGTTCAAAAGAATGAATCCTTACCTTACCCTCCACCATATACAAAAATTAACTCAAAATTCATCAAAGACTTAAACATAAGAGCTAAAACTATAAGATTCTTAGAAGAAAACATAGGGGAGAACGTCCATGGCATTATATTTGACAATGACTTTTTTTTTTTGAGACAAGGCTTCACTTTTTCACCCTGGCTGGAGTACAGTGCAGTGGCACAATTTCAGTCCACTGCAACCTCTACCTTTCAGGTTCAAGCGATACCTTAGCCTCCTGAGTACTGGAACTACAGGTATGCACCACCACGCACAACTAATTTTTGTATTTTTGTACAGTGTTTTGCCATGTTGCCCAGGCTGGTCTCGAACTCCTGAAGCGATCCACCTTCCTCAGCCTCCCAAAGTGTTGGGATTACAGGCGGGAGCCACTGTGCCCAGTGCTGACCCCCCAATTTTTAAACAAAGCTTCTCTTGCATAATCAATTGCAAATCAGAAGATCTTTAAATCTGTATCTATAGTCTGCAAGCTGCCTATTCAAGACATCCTGCCCTTTTAAACTTAAGCCAATGTGTAACCTCCTGGCGATCCATTAATTTATGATTTTGCCTGTAGCTTCTGCTGTTCTGAAACTGATGCCTGCCTTTAAAAATCCTTGCCTGCAAGCTACTGGGGAGGCTAGATTTTGAGCGCTTAGCTATCTGGTCTTCCTTACTTAGTGCTCTGCAATAAACACCTTCCTTTCTATTACCACAAAATCCTGGGTGTGGGTATCTGGCTTTACCGTGCTAGGTGAGCAGACCCCAGTTTGGTTCTGTTACAAGTCCTTGCTCCATCTCACTTGCTACAACATGAATGAAACTTGAGGATGTTATGCAAGATTAAATAAGCCAGTCACAAAAAGACAAATACTGTATGATTCCACTTATATGAGGTACTTACAATAGACAAAATCATAGAGACAGAAGGTAGAATGATGGTTGCCAGGGGTTTAGGAAAGACAATATAGGGAGTTATTGTTTAATGGGTGAGGAGTTTCAGTTCTGCAAGATGAAAAGTGTTCTGGAGATGGATGGTGCTGGTGGTTGCATGACAATGTGAATGTACTTAATGCCACTGAACTGTTCTTAACCCCACAACCCTACTTAAACATGGTTAAGATGGGTTGGGTGTGGGCACTCATGCCTGTAATCCCAGCTCTTTGAAAGGCTGAGGTGGGCAGATCACCTGAGGTCAGGAGTTCAAGACCAACCTGACCAACGTGGCAAAACCCCGTCTCTACTAAAAATACAAAAATTAGCCAGGTGTGGTGGCGTGTGCCTGTAATCCCAGCTACTTGGGAGGCTGAGGCAGGAGAACTGCTTGAACCAGGGATGGATGCAGAGGTTGCAGTGAGCTGAGACTGCACCGCTGTACTCCAGCCTGGGCAACAAAACAAGACTCCAACTCAAAAAAAAAAAAAATGGATAAGATGGTAAATGTTGTACCAATTAAAAACAAAGCTGGTTAATGCCCTACAGGGCAATTAAAACATCATAATCTTTGGTGTTATCTTTTTTATTAGATAGAAATTATTTATGTTTACTGGATAAGATCTATAAGTTAACATGTAACTTCACAGAGTCTGAGCTCTTAATGAATAATAAATAGCCAAGTCACAGGGAGATACTTTCCCTGAGGTAATTAAGCAATCCTTGGGTAGGCTTGTGAAGAAATGGCCAAAATGACATTGGAAGGACATGCTGTTCTCTCTTGGCCTTTTTTTCCAGGGTTTGGACTATAAATATTTTTTAACATCACAGAAATTTTTTATGCCCTGGTTTCTTAACGGCAGAGACTGTGTCTTTTCCATCTTTGCCCCTCTCCATACGCTCTGGTTTGTACAATAGAAGTGAAGAAGGAGCCATGTGTGACATAGAGCAGGTTGGGAGCAGCAGACCTGCCTGCTCATTGTTTCTGTGACCTTGACCCATCCTGTAATGTCCCCAGGACTTGCTCTTCTCATCCATCAGCGGTGAGATTGCATCTAAATCCTGGGTGCTGTGCTGGGCTTAGGGTTGCTGTCTAATGTCTGGGGTTCCTTCTAGTTTGCTCTAATTACCCACATGAAAAAGAAGTGACTCAAGGCAAACACATAAATGTAATGGATAATGAATAAATAGCATTTTTTTCTTGCTTTCCTTGGAAAAACCGCCCTGGATGCTATGTGAAGCCTGCAGCCCTTGCTCCCAGGCTGGGAGGTGGGCGAGGATTTGTGTTTTGTAGCTCTGCTAGATAAGGAACAGCTGTTCACTGGTGGCAGGACTGATGTCTTCCAGGGTCTGGGGGCTCTGGGTCAGCAGGCGTCAGAGGGGAAGGAAGCTGGTATCCAAGTCTGCCTTTGAGAAAGGAGCAAATTACTATCTTATTATGAATTCATGAGCCACTCATTGCTGTTTTCAATTAATTTCTTGATAAATCTGGTTGTTCCTCTTCTTATTTTCCTTAGTACAGGCGGTGTCCTGGTGATCAACTGGAGCTCTGGGGAGCTGTTGCTGAAATTAACTTGAGTGCTTTGGAGAGAGATTTACACGGCAGAGTGGAGCCAGGGCTGCTCTTTTGGCAGGCGCTGCTGTGCCACTGTGGAGGCGCCCCTGCTTTTCCCATGCTGTGCAGTGTCCTCAAAGGCCTTTGGAGCCATGCCCAGGCTCAGCCCCCCTGGTGCCCCTGTGTCTGTTGTGCCACTGACCAGCTACTTCACTTGGCCATGGGTCTCACCAGCTTGCAGACAAACCTGTCCATCCACCCCTCCCAGCCCAGCTTGGCCCACTTGCAAGCACTTACAGAGAGTTTCAGAAGGAACAATGTCTGCCATCTGTGTTTGGAGACTGTGCCCCCGACTCTTGAGCTTACATTAGTCATGGCCACAGACAGGGCTGCAGTCCTGCCCACTGGAGTCCCAAAGGTCTCTGGTGTTCGTTTTCCACGCTGCATGCCTGGGTTGGGGGATGGAGGGAGGGGTACAGGTTGTTGGAGTACCTCCAGCCAGGCCGTTTCCTTGGTTCTCTGAACTGCCTCGCTTCCTCTCTAGATCAGCAGTCTTGGCAGAGAAAACCAAAAATCTTCTCCTCACCCCACTACCGTCTTTTGCTGACTGCTAAGCATCCCTGCTCTGAAAACATAACCACCATACAAACAATAGTCTTGTCTTCTTTGTTCTAAGGATATACTATTTAGGTGATTTAAGGGGAGTAAACAGGCCCAGAGAAATTAAATAATTTGTCTAAGGGTACCAGCTAATAAGGGACAGAATGAGAATCTGAGCTCAGTTCTAAATGACCCCAACACTCATGCCCTTTTTTTTTTCTTTGAGATGGAGTCTCTCTTTGTTGCCCAGGCTGGAGTGCAGTGGTGTGATCTTGGCTCACTGCAACCTCCGCCTTCTAGGTTCAAGTGATTCTCCTGCCTCAGCCTCCCAAGTACCTGGGATTACAGGCACACGCCACCATGCCTGGATAATTTTTTGTATTTTTAGTAGAGATGGGGTTTCACTGTGTTAGCCAGGATGGTCTCAATCTCTTGACCTCGTGATCCACCCGCCTCAGCCTCCCAAAGTGCTGGGATTACAGGTATGAACAACTGCGCCCAGCCTGGCGCTCTTTTTTAGTCACCTTTATAATTATTTTTAAATAACATTTAATTAATTTTCTATTATAAAAGGAACATATGCTCAAACAAAAAACTTAGAAAACATAAAAGTGTATGAAGACAGAACAACATAACCCCCAGTATTAGCAATGCCAACTTGCCAAGAAAAGAATGTTAATATTTTATTTTTTTTCTTTTCAATCTTTATTCTCTGTGCACACACATACACACAGGCAAAGTGGATTCACATTGTGTATTCTTTTTTGTTTCTAGCATTTTCCACTTAGTAGTCTAATATTACTATTTCCTGATATCAGTAAATGATCTTCAATCCCATGCTTAACTCTTCTGTCCAAGGCACATTCTGCCCAATTTTGTTTTCTCCCGTGTCTGGTCGAATGCCTCCTTTCTGGCCTGCATCTCAGGGGGACACTAAAGTCTCTTTTCCAAAAGAAGTTCTATTCAGGGGGTAGCTGTTGTGTTGTTCAAGGCACATCCTGGGTTGGGGAGCAAGCAGGAGAAACAGAGAGAGAGAGAAGGACCACCCCTACCTGACTAGAGTGCCCTTTGTAGAAGGATGCCCCAAAGGCCGCGTGGCCCCTTCACCACCATAGTTGATCTAGGACTAGCAGGAGCTGTGGAGGAAGAGGCCCATCCCCGTTTGAATGGCTGTCCCCTTGCAGCCACCTCAGTCCCTGCTTCCTGAAGGGAATCAGTTACTAGGCTCTGGGAGACAACTTTCTTTTCTTTCTTTCTTTCTTTTTTTGAGATAGAGTTTCACTCTTGTTGCCCAGGCTGGAGTGAAATGATGTGATTTCGGCTCACCACAACCTCCGCCTGGGAGACAGTTTTCAAAATGAACTTTCATAGATGTGAACAGAACCATTGACCTAGAGATCTGACGGTGATAGATCTTATTTTGCTCAGAGCTAAAAAGAACCACTTTGAGAGGGCAAACGTTGAGGAAAAAAAGAAGACTATTTCATTGTTTGGGGAAATCCTGTGAGCCTATAGGAGTCATCTTCGTCCGTGTGTGTGGTCACATGGCCTCTGTCCAGGATGGCAGGATGGGGTGACTTAGTTAGAAGGGACCGGCATCCTGGGAGGCACGCCTTTTCAGGGCTCAGTCCCAGGCCTGGTCACCAAAATGTTGAAAACAAAAGTTTACTTCATGGACCACTAGAAATGGGGAAAGCATTGATGGGTTATAACTCAATTCTCAACATCAACAATCTATAACTCTCAAAGAAGATCTGTGATTTCAAAAGAACGACCTGAACCAGAAGGCTTATAATTGCATTGCCAAAGTGCATTTCTGTGATCAGAGGCAAAAGCATAACCAGGAGTGGAAACTCCCTTTATCCCGGGCCTGTGGTTATCTCACTGATATTTTCCACTGTAGATGAATTATTTCATTGTAGATTTCCCTATTTAGAAAATACATGGCATGTGTGCCAGCATTTTCCCATCCTGCACCCCTGGCAGACATCACCAACCAACATTGGCACCCTCCCCGCTGAGCCTAGAGGCAGCTTCAGACATACTTCTCCAGGCAGCCATTACGAATCAGTCAGCATTGACCTGGCATGAAATCCTTTGACATTCCTGAATCAGTTTATAATCACAAACAGGAATTGTATATCAAGTTCTCATTACATAGAATACTAGAATGTCCTCAAGTTGGTTTGTCTGTTTCCTCATAAGAATAAGGGCAATGGGATCTTGCCATGTTGCCCAGGCTGGTCTCAAACTCCTGGTCTCAAGCAATCCTCCTGTCTCAGCCTCCTAAAGTGCTGGGATTACAGCTTTCCACACACCTTGGCCTCCCAAAATTCTGGGATTACAGGCATGAGCCACCACACCTGGCTCCATTTTCTTATTTAAGACTAAATATGTCTCTGCTGACATTGCCACCGATAGCCTCCTTTCCTGCCTATTCCTAGTCCAGCTCTGGGACTCTTCTCACCTCTTGTCAGGACCCCTTGAAGTAGGGGATGGGTTGCTCTTCTCCCTGAAGCAGGCAAGAGACAGAGCTTGGTTCATGCAATTCTCTTGCCTCAGCCTCCGAGTAGCTGGGATTTCAGGTGTGCACTACCAATGCCCAGCTAAGTTTTGTATTTTTAGTAGAGACGGGGTTTCACCATGTTGGCCAGGCTGGTCTCGAACTCCTCACCTTAGGTGATCTGCCCACCTTGGCCTCCCAAATTTCTGAGATTACAGGGATGAACCACTGCATCTGGCCTATTCTTTAATGAGAAGAATAGAGCAATGAAGTCCCTGAACTGGGTTGGGGTGGGGGAGTGGGGCATGCCAGGGGCTTTCCAGGAGCATGTAGGTGACTTATTTTAGTGAAAAATTGGCCAGCATAGATTTATCATCCAATATATAGATTTGGCCATCAGCATTCTCATAGCAGCTTCTGCTGATTGCCTTGTTCAATCAACACTAGGTGGAGGTAATATTCCCTTGACATCGCGAGACCCTGGCTTCGTGTCCTGACGTGCCATGTGGACAGGCTGCTCCAACACTCCCTCACCCTGACTTTGTTTTACCAGGCGTTTGCACGGCTCAGCCTATGCAAGGGATTATGGAGCTCAGTGGCTTCTTTTCAGGTTCTGGCAAATGACTGTTCACTCCTTCATGGCAACTCACAGGCCATGATCCCCGCTCAATCTTGTGGGTTTGTAATAGCAGCACAGAAAAGCTGTGTTGAACCTTGGCACATCTGTTGGCCTTTCCACGTGCTCAGGAGGAGAAGGTGAACTGGCTGTGTGTTGTATGGTAAATAAAGGGACCAGGTTACCTTTCAGAGGTTTGGCACACTGGGTGACTTATGCCCTGACCAGGGACCTGGGCTAGGAACTTAGCTCCATGGCTTGGTGGCCTGAGACCTTGGTCCCATTTGCAAACACAACAGCTGCACTGGAAGAAGCTTTGTCTGGTTATTATTATAGCAACCATCCGGAGGATGCTGCATCCTAAATATTCCTCGGCAGTAGTCCAGCTAAGAAGCACACCTGACTATGCCCTTCTCTGCCTCAGAACCCTCCAGGGAGCTCCACTGCTTACAAGGAAAAGTCCACATCTGGGCACTTAGGTCTCCATGAACTCCTGTCTGCCTGTGGCTCCAATCTCACCGTTCACTACTTTCTGCATTAAACTTTTGCCCTGAACATTGAACTGGGTTCATAGTTCCATATTTGCCCTCACCCCCAAATCAGGCTATGCTCATTCCCAGGATACCTTTCAACTTCCCCACCTCCCCACCTGCCTAACACCACCACTCACTAACAAGGAGCTGTGCTCCGAAGCTTGTGGACCGCTGTGTCATGGAGCAGCTGCCGTGCTCTTGCAGAGGGCTGTCTCTTGACCACAGAGACTGAGCCTTCCCCACCTCTCTAGCCTTTAGTCCCAAGCATAGCCTGGCCTGGTAGCCCCTAGGAAATGTCCACCAAGTGCACGCAAACTCTGGCAGCTGCCCCACAGCTTGACATCCATTTCCTCCTAAGCCTCCTCCTTCACAGTCTTCTATCCTCTGCTCAAACCTCGTAACCGATGCCCCAGTTTTCAAGGCCAGCTTCTTCAGTGTTGTTTGTTCATTCACTCAACTAACAAGGGCTGACCATGCATCGGCCTTGAGGGGCTGAGGAACAAAGCTTGGATGGGAGGCACATGGAAGCAGTGGCAATAAAATCTGTGAAGTCTTCTGTGATAAGTTCAAAGGAAAATGCTAGAGGATCCCAGAGGAGGATGCTACCGCCAACTGTGCAGTGACTCCTCCCAGCTTCCTACTCTGGCTCTCACTCCTCAGCCTGCCCCAGTTCCCTGCTAAGCTACACATTCTCCCGGAAATCGCAGCACACCCATGGCATCCACCTTTCCACTGAAGACTCCTGAGTATTCAGCCCCAACCTCTCTCTGAGGGTCAGAGAAGTTAGGTAACCTGGCCAGGGCCACACAGCTAGGGGCTGCCCAGCAGGGATGGTGCTCTCCAGGACCATACTGCACTCCTCCAAATCTGCTTTTTGCTCCCCTCCTGTCCATCTCCACCTTCTTTGCCCCACTCTGCATCCTGGGAGGCTGACTTGTGCAGATGCCTTAGTGGGCTCTGGTCCTGGCTGTCTTCCAGGCAGATTTGGCAAGTAGGAAGCTCTCGGGGGAGTGGAGGAAAAAGGAAGATGAAACCGGGGAATTAACTCCTCTGTCATGCTCCCGGTGAAGCCACCTAGGTTGGCTGTCCCTTGGCAGAAGGGCATCCTCTCAAGGGAGCTTCTCTACAAGACCCTCTCCTTCCGGTCCAGGCAGCTGTTCTCTACCTGGTCTTCTGGCTGGACGATAGGAGGAGCTCCTCCACTCTGCAGCTGCTGGCCCTAGGTTACAGCTTTAGCCCTGCCTTTACCTGACACCATGCCCACACCTTTGTGAAAACACCCTCCTTGCATTATCCTAGTTTGAGTGGCTCCCTGTTTCCTGCCGGCCCCTGGCTGACACATGCTCCTTCTGCATGCCCTGGATTGGCGAATAGCATCAATATCTGTACAGCTCTCCTGGCTCCAACTGTGACCATCTCTTACTCTTCTCTCTCTCTCCTCCCACTCCAGGACCATTGAAGTTCAGGCCTTCTGCCCCACTCCCCTCCAGCTGCCTTTGGGCTCTGCTTGTGTTACTCTCCCTGCCTGTTCAAACAGTCTTCCAGCCAGCGCAGCATCTCCAGGCATGGCCCCACTCATCCACCTCTCCCTTGCTGAAGGTCTCCTCATGTAACACATGATTCCTTCAGATGGCCCTTCATCACCAGCAAGATGAAACCTAACTTCGTCAGCGTGGTAGACAAGACTCTAGCCTTGCCTCCCAGAGGCCAGTCTGTCTCCGCCGCTCCCCACATGCACTGCATTCTATATTTCTGCTGCCATAAACATGATTTATTCTGGCTGGAACATCTTCTGCCCATGTCTGCCGAGTGCACTTCACTCCCCCTGCAGTTCAGGTGAACTTCCTCCACAAAGCCTTTTCTTTTGATCACTGCACGACCTGTAAAAGCTATCCTGGGACAGCCTGTATTTACTGGACTGAAATAATCTGTTTGCCCATCAGTTTCTCCAACTGATACATGGCAAGCAGGAGTTGAATTCAAGAGCAGATTTCAAAGCCTGTGTCCCTTCCATTGCCCTGTACACTGCTCCCCCAAAGAATATCTATTTCTTGGGGTTGTTGGGAGGATTATGTGAGATAATGCATGGGCAGTGCCTGGCACACAGTAGATGCTCAGTAAATACTGTTATGAATGGGTGACCAGGCTGGGAGCTCCCCCCCTCATCTATTCCCTGTGTATCTCCCAGTCCTTCTATTCTCCCACCTCCTCTACCCGGAGTATGTTTCTGGGGGTTACAAATTGTGGAGACTCTCAGTTAGAGATGAAGCTCCCATTAGCAAAGATTGAATATTGGACTAGCTGTCAGGAAACCCAGCTTGTTAGGTCAGGAAAGAAAGAAAGAAAGAAAAAATAAATATATATATTTTTGAGATAGAGTCTCACTCTATCGCCCAGACTGGAGTGCAGTGGCACAATCTTGGCTCACTGCAACCTGCAACTCCCTGGTTCAAGCCTCAGCCTCCCCGCCGAGTACCTGGGACTATAGGCATGTGCCACCACACCCAGCTAATGTTTGTATTTTTGATAGAGACAGGGCTTCACCATGTTGGTCAGGCTGGTCTCGAACTCCTAACCTCAAGTGATTTACCCGCCTCGGCCTCCTGAAGTGTTGGGATTACAGGCGTGAGCCACTGCACCTGGCCAGGCAGGTGTGCATTGTGCATATGTGTGGGTGTGTGATTATGTCCAAATGCTGAGGAGGTGCTATTCATGGGGGCAGGAAGATGGATCTTGCCTCTCCAGCAGTCTTGTTCACCTGCAGGCCGCATCAGGCCGTATCTCCAAACTTCTACTTGTTTTGGAAATTTCACATGGACCCTTCCTAGGATCAGGAAAAATGTTTTTTTTAAATAGAGTACCTTAATTCTATGACTCTCCTTGAGTAGCACTGAGAGATCTTGACCACTTAAAACATGCATTTATTTCCCACATACCTGGCGAAATTCTATTTTGCCAGAGGCCCCACTGCCCTACAAGGTTATGTTACGTGCCAGTGGAATTTCACTATTAGGGGAATCCCGGACAGTTCAACTTGTAGAAGCAGAAGGAAGGAGCAGATATTCAGTTATGTGGGGATACGTGGGATTATGGGGCTTCTCCTCTTGGCCTAGTGGGGTAGAGTTGACAAAAAGGACAACTGTTATCGACCCCATCTCCTCCCTCTCCACCCTAATGGAGGAAGAAGCTTCCTGAGAGAAGCTGCTTCCTGAGCTCAGCCTTGCTGCTCTCCTCTGGAGAGTCACCCCCTCCCCCAGAGAGCCATGTTGCCCTCTCTGAGCATTTGCGAGGCTAGGCTGGGCTGGGCGGAGAGAGTGGAGACAATGCCTGCACGCCTTCCTTCTTACCATCTGCACAAGCATTGGCCTCTGAGTGAAACCTGGAGAGCCTCTGCTCCAGACACCGGGAACCTGTGCATCTTCGTCCCCTTGTGTCTCCTCCTGGCGCTGGCCAGGGGCCTACGAGTTGCACTTGGAACCAACTAGTCCAAGTCCTTGGTGAACTTGTTATTTTCCTTAGTTCTCTCCATCCTCCTGGCCCTTTTGGGAACCTGCCATGGTGCCTGGTGAGAGTGGTTGCCCAGCAGAAGCTCCGCCTGCACTCTCAGCCCCAGGTCAGAAGGCTGGGGCGTGGGAGAGAGCCACCTGCTGGGAGGTTCCGGCTTTGCTGCTGCCACTGACAGCCCCAGGCCTTTCCCCATGTGACCAGCCCATCAGACTCATGCCCCTGAGCTAATCGGCACCCAGGGCTTCCTGCAAGTACAGTCTTACACTCAGGAGAGTGTTTCATGCCTGTCCTTCTAAGGAGTTTCTGTAGGATTTCCACATGTGGTTTCTCTGCCCTGCTCCCCTTAGAGCCACCCATATGACTCTGTCCTTCTTTTCAATCTTTTAAAATGGTAGTGAAATGTGAATAACATAGAATTTACTATTTTAACCATTTTTGAGTGTACAATTCAGTGGCATTACATATTTTTCTTCCTTTTTGCTCCTGGCAGCCTTAACAGTAAAACAGTGGTCCTGTCTGTTTCCCTGCAGGCCACAGGGTGGGTGTCAGGGGTCAACTTGGATGCCCCATATCTCCCATTTTATTGAAAAGTTTCTATTCTGACAACCACCCATTTGGTAAATGCAAACTTCCACCGAATCTGTCTTCCTTTAGCAGAAATCTAACGGGAGGCTTTTTAAATTAAAAAATTAGAGTGAGTTGGCCTGGTGCAGTGGCTCACGTCTGTAATCCCAGGACTTTGGGAGGTTGAGGCGGGCAGATCACTTGAGGTCAGGAGTTCAAGACCAGCTGTCCAACATGGTGACACGCCGTCTCTACTAAAAATACAAAAATTAGCCAGGTGTAGTGGCGTGTACCTGTGATCTCAGCTACTTGGGAGGCTGAGGCATGAGAATTGTTTGAACCCAAGACACAGAGGTTGCAGTGAGCCAAGATTGCACCACTGCACTCCAGCCTGGGTGAAGAGCGAGACTCCATCTAAAAAACAAAAAAATTAGAGTGAGTTGGTCTTGATTTCACCTATTCCTAACTTTTACCAGCCTATGTGGGGAAGGAAAGAGCACTGGACCCAGAGCCTAGATCACCTTAAAGGCTGCTGGCTTCTGTGGAGCTGGCATCAATGGGGAGAGGGGACTCTAGTCAGCTGGTGAAGGGCTCGGGTCCCTGGCTGCTTGGAATGAGGACTTGTCGGATCTTTCCCCAGAAGCTTGCAGTTGTTTGGGATACAGCCAGTGTGCTGTCTTTGGGCAGGAGCCTGCCTCTTGATGCACTGCGTTTGTATCAGAATGATTCTGGGTACAAGAGATAGAGAGCCTGGCTTACAGTCACTTAACATGTGATCAAATCAAGGATCCAGGTTCTTTCATCTTTCTGCTCTGTCATCTTCAGCATTGGCTTTTTTCCTAAGACTGATTACCCCTATGGTCCCAACTCTCCAACCCCCTTTGGTGGAAGGAGAAAGGCCCCATGATTCTTTGATTCACCCAGCTGTAGAAGGAAAGAAACCACTCTCCCAAGTGTAGTCTTTATGGCCTTCCCCTCTGACTAATCAGGCCAACGTAGCTCACCTCTACACTCCTGTATCATCAGTTACAGGACTGACTGTTCAAGATTCAGCACTGGTGCTAGGAATACAGTCAGCCTTCAAAATCACAGCTTTGAAGTTCCCTGGTGAATTGCAATACATGTAGAGGAGGTACACACTGAGCAAAGCTTGGTTAGAAGAAAAGACATGGGGAGTGGTCCCCTCCAGTAATACTTTTCAAAATGTGGATCGACATCCATTAGTGGGTCCTGAAATCAGTTTAAGTCACAGCTTATGGGTCAAATTCAGCCCACCACCTGCTTGTATAAATAAAGTTTCATGGGAACACAGCCACCACCCCTCGCTTCCTGTTGTCAGTGGCAGCTTTCCCACGACAGTAGCAGAGTTAATTACTTGTGACAGAGATCATATAGTCATCAAAGCCTGAAATATTTACTCTCTGGCCTTTTCAGAAAATATTTGCAGATCCCTGGTTTAGAGGGATCATTTGCAACAACATGGATGGAACCAGAGATCATTATGTTAAGTGAAATAAGCCAGGCACAGAAAGACAAACTTCACATGTTCTTATTTGTGGGAACTAGAAATTGAAATAATTGAACTCATGAAGATAGAAAGTAGAAGGATGGTTACCAGAGGCTGGGAAGGATAGTAAGTGGGTAGGGTGGGGGAGGTAGGCATGGTTAATGGGTACAAAAAAAAGGAAATAAGACGTAGTATTTGCTAGCAAGAAAGGGTGACTATAGTCAAAACTAATTTAATTGTACAGTTTAAGAGTATAATTGGATTGTAACACAAAGGATGAATGCTTCAGGTAACAGATACCCCATTTACCCTGATGTGATTGTTACACATTACACACCTATATCAAAATATATACCCCCCTAAATATATATACCTACTATGAACCCACAAAATTTTTTTCACTATTACAGTTTAAGATCGTCACTTAACAAATGATATTTAGTGTTACCTATATCCTCATACAGACTGTTATTCCATTTCCTTAGACTAGAATGTCCTCAGCCAAAACAATGCCAACAGTGTCCCTCTGCCGATATTCAAATTATAATAGCAATTTAATGTTTAAGAACTATGGTTTAATGTCAGTTTGAACCCAGATTCTTCTCTGCAGATTGTAAGGGCTTCCCTGGACAGTGCAGATTTAAAATGCACCCTGTCTCTTGTCAGGCCAGAGTAGGGTATGGACACTCTAGGGGAAACCCTCCACACTTCCCCCCAGTAGAGGATCACTCAGGAAATCTTTGTACCAGATCACAGCAGAAC
>PVKP010034622.1:0-24079 GCA_004027715.1 Plecturocebus donacophilus
TACTTGGCCTGTAAGAAAGTTTTAAATTATTGATCCAGCTTTTAAAATAATTATAGGATTATTCATATCTTCTGTTTCTTCTTTTGTCATCCCTGGTGTATTATATAGAATTTGCCATAACTTTTCACATGTGTAGGCATAAAGTTATTAGAAGTATTTGGGGTGTTCCTTTAGTTTTTCAAGACGTTAAAACAATTTCACTGATTTTAAACAGGGATTCACTTACTACTTAAAATATCTTTTATTGTAGAATGTATCATGAACAAGAGATTGTAACACATATATGTGTATTTTAAAGAATAAGTAAACAGGTGTATACATGTGAATATTCACCTGTCAAGCTGGAGTCACAAAGATCACTGGCATGTTGAAAGCTCCCTGGGTCCTCTTTCCTGGTTGAAATCTCCTCTCTCCCCAACGTTTGTGTTAACCATTACCTTGCTTTTCTTTACCCTTTTTTCACTTCCTCTATAGGTTCCTAAGCAATATATGGTTCTGAAAAACAGAGTAGCAAGCCCAAGCCTTGTTATGTGGGGAAATGGTAATGTTGCTATCATAGATAAAACCTTTCAGAAGATAAACCATACTGTCTCTGGGTCTCAGCCTGGTTTTAGGTTCCTCTGAGAATCCACCAGAGTCCCTTCTAGGGAAGTCAAAGAGCAGGATTATAAATGAGCCCTGTGACTTCTGCCAGGTTATGCTTTAGGCTAGTTATTATTTATTTATTCATTTATTTATTTTTGAGATGGAGTCTTGTTCTGTTGCCCAGGTTGGAGTGCAGTGGTGCAGTCTTGGGTCTCTGCAACCTCTGTCTCTTGGGTTCAAGCAGTTCTCCTGCTTCAGCCTACCCCAGTAGCTGGGATTACAGGTGTACATCATCATGCCCAGCTATTTTTTTTTTTTTTGTATTTTTAGTAGAGATGGGGTTTTGCCTTGTTGGCCAGGCTGGTCTCGAACTCCTGACCTCAAATGATCCACCTGCCTTGGCCTCCCAAAGTGCTGGGATTCCAGGCGTGAGCCACCATGCCCAGCCTAGGCTAGTTATTGAACCATCAACTAGGTTGGGGGAGAGGTTTGCTCTTTATTTTTGATTCACAGCTCGCTATGGCCCTTCCAACTCTTCCCTCCATGCCCACAGAATTATTGCGCTTTGACCTACTTCCAGGAGCAAGAGCAAAGCCATGTGAGCTCTGAATCAAAAATAAAGAGCAAGCTTGCTGGGTGTGGGGTCTCACTCCTATAATCCTAGCACTTTGGGAGGCCGAAGCAGGAGGATCACTTGAGCTTGTGAGTTGGACACCAGCCTAGGAAACATAGTAAGACCTCATAACTACAAAAAATGAAAATTCACTGGGTGTTGTGTCATGCATCTGTAGTCCCAGCTACTCGGGAGGCTGAGGAAGGAGAATCCCATGAACCTGGGAAGCAGAGGTTGCAGCGAGCCGAGATAGTGCCACTACCCTCCAGCCTGGGTGACAGAACGAGACCCTTTCTCAATTAAAAAAATAAAAATAGGCTGGGCGTGGTAGTTCACGCCTGTAATCCCGGCACTTTAGGAGGCTGAGGCAGGCAGATCACGAAGTCAGGAGTTTGAGACCAGCCTGGCCAACGTGGTGAAACCCCGTCTCTACGAAAATAAAAAAAAAAAAAAATGCCGGGAGTTCACCTATAATCCCAGCTACTCTGGAAGCTGAGGCAGGAGAATTGCTTAAAAGCCAGGAGGCGGAGGTTGCAGTGAGCCAAGATCATGCCACTGCACCCCAGCCTGGATGACAGAGCAAGACTCCATCTCAAAAAAACAAAAACAAACATAAACAAACAAAAACCTCAAGTACAGATGAAAATCTGGATGAGCTCTCTTGGGCATTCTGTCCTTAAGTTAGAAGGATAGTCTGGCAGCAGGAAGCATCTTGTGTTGACTTCCCTCACCCGACTGTTGATTGAGCCAATTGAGCCACGCTGCTCCACCCACGACTGGCTGGGCTCTGTCTTCACACACTGCCATCCTGGGAGTTCCCTTCACTTTCATTGTGGAGGCTCTCTTTATCTCTCTCCTGTGTTGGATCTGTTGTGTCCTTGATCTTACATTTCTTTCTTGATTATTCTTTTTGTTTCCCATATCCCCTTGAGACAGGGTGCTTGTGAAGTAAATTTTTGGTAATTGTGCATGAGTGAAAATGTCAAATGTCTTGATTCTATATATGTACACTTTCACAGACTATACTTGCTCTATTGCCTTCTCACTTCTCTTGTTGCTCTTGAGAAGGCTGAAGCCTTTCTGATGTCTGATCCTTTATCCTGGACTGTTTATTTTTTTGCCTTTGACAGCTTGTGGGATATTCTCCTTGTTCTTGGTGTTCCTGAAATACAATGATCATGTTGCTTGGAGTGGGTCTGTTTTCACTCAGGTCATTGTCACTGGGCCTAGACAGCTCTTTCAATCAGGCAACTTTTGTCATTCAGTTCTGGAAATTTCCTCTGAATTATTTCTCTGTTGTTTTCTCTCTCCCCCTTTTCTTTTTCCTCTTTCTGGAGTTCTATTGTTTGTCTGTTGGAACTTATAGACTAGTTCTGTCATGTTCTTTTCTTTTGAGATAAGGTCTCGCTCTGTTGATCATGTTGGAGTGCAGTGGTGCAATCATGGCCTACTGCAGCCTTGACCTCCTGGGTCAGGCTGATCCTCCTACCTCAGCCTCCTGAGTAGCTGGGACCACAGGTGCCCACCACCACACCTGGCTAATTTTTGTATTTTTTGTAGAGACAGGGTTTCACCGTGTTGCCCAGGCTGGTCTTAAACTCCTGGGCCCAATCAAGTAATCCCTGTATCTCAGCCTCCGAAAGTGCTGGGATTACAGGTGTGAGCCACCGCACCTGTAAAGTTTTCTCTCTTTCTTGCTTTTCAACTCCTTGTTCCTTCTGATTGATTTTTTTGGAGATTACCTCAACTTTATTTTCCTATCCTGTTACTGAGAAATCTTTTTGCGTTGGTATTTGAATGTTTCTTTTGTATGGTATCCTGTTCTTGTTTCAAACATGCAATATATTTGCCTATTGCTGTAAGGATATTATGATAGAGACTAAAACAGACAAACAGAAAACAACAATTTGGAGGAGATAAGATTATACATAGAGGAAAGAACTTTCAAAACTGTATTATATTTAGAAGCTTCCCTTAGATGTCTGGTATTCCTTGGCTGTTCTGCTCATAATTAGGTGTGGGAGTCTACATGCTGACTTGAACTCTGGGCTCCCCAGCAGGGCTTATTGACTTTGAGTTTCACTGAAGTGCCATCTTGATGGGTTGTTGTGGAACCCCTCAGGTCAGTATCTTCAAGTCTTTCTTTTGGACTGGTTAGATTCTTCAGAGAAGAGTCTTCTGACCTCCTGCTCGAAGGATGAAGGTCTGGAGCTGAGTGAGGTAAAGAGAGCTAGGAGCCTCTGCATTCAGCATTCAGTATGCATATGGCCATTGAGTCTCTGTTTTAGGTCAGGTACTCACCCTCAGCTGGTTGTCCAAGGACTCTGTTATAACTCTCTTCAAAAATAAGACTTTTAAACTTTTGCAGGGGTGGGAAAGCAGTAGTTGCCCAACCTTATGAAGAGAGGAACGAGGGATCCAGCTAGTCCTCAACAACTTTCTCCCCATATTTCTTGTCCAGCCTCCTGGGGAACTGGTTGCCAGCCCCCAAGTCTCTTGTGGACTATGTGGTATAAGTTGGATTTCAGTTTTCCTGTTAGTTTGGGATTTGACTTTCTAGGATCTTCTGTCAATTTATGTTTGTTTGCTTTTCCAGCTTCAAAAATTCATTGCTGTTCTCCATGCTGCTTCCTCCCGTCAAACTGGTCCTTGTGGGTTATAAATTAAAAATTATCTTTACTGTATTTTTAGTGTGGTTTTGGTGGGAAGAAGAATTAGATGCATTTATTTTTCAATCTTCTATCTTACCTCAAATGTGTTTTTTTCCTTTTTCATAAGCTCATTTCTTTTGAGAGGTGAAAAGAAGTTAGCATTCAGATTAGGGTAGATTGGCCTTAAATTTGGAATTTGCCTGCAAAATTGTGAATTTCATTACAAATTTGTTAATACTGATAACGTTTTAGGTAAGTTTTTGATATATAATTAGCAGCCTGGTCTACCCTGAAATAACTTAGACTCTGACTAGATTAAAGAAATTGATTGAGCTTGGATACAGCATATTTTAGCAACAGTTTCCTGTCATTTTCTTTAAGCTCTTTGGCGTCTTAAAGTTAAGAGTTATTATTTTCATTTTGTCTTAATTTACTTGTGTTTCTTATGATCTCATTATAAAGGGATTGATTTGTTGAAAAAAAAATCTGAATCTTAGTCATGGTAATTGAGAGCTACAAGAGAATTTAAAAAATGATCTCCATTTACCTACAACCTTTGGTTGAGCAAAGTGAAACTTGGAAGAGTTGAACTTTGCTGAAACTCACTCAGCTGGTTAGTGACTCAGGAGATTTTTGTTTGTTTTCTCTTGTCAGTTAATGGCAAGAGAAAACTAGATATACAGCCAGCAGGGGGAGCCTTTTCTCTTAAGCTTTTGTGAGAGAAGTACTATACTATTTAAGTTCTCTGTATTGCCACAAGGGTGAGACAGCCTGTAAGACTAAAAATGATACAACATAAGATAGACACCATATGAAAGAAATAAAGGGAACCTTTATTGGAACCATCTTATATATGTATGTATTGTGACCATTTTCATATTTAGAATACTTCTAGAAGTGGAGATATTTTGTCATTTTATATTTTAAAAAGAGGCATTTACATTAAATTATTTTTATAGACTATTTTTCAAAAGTATTATTCATTTAACAAATAGTCTGTGTTTACAGTTTCCTACACATGATTGTAGGTGCTGGGAATACAGTAACAAGCAACATATAAAGATTAAGACCTCTTAGTTTGAAGCTGTTTTATACAAAGTGTAAATACAAGTCTAACAGAAATACTTTTTCCCCCAAAAGAATTGATTCTTTAATTTGGTAGGACAATCAACTGCATTTTTCCTATGTCAGATCTTTAATCAACAGTAAAATATAAGATAATGTAAAATATTATCGTATAATGTAATATAAAAGACAAAATATAAGATGATAACTTACACTGAGTGCTTTTAGGAATTTCACATAAATCTTCAAATACCATTCTCCTCTGCAAAGAAATAGACTATTCCAGTGTTCTTAAACTTTGCTGCATATTGGAATCACTTGAAATTTTAAAAAAGCTATTAATGCCTGGCTCCCCAGCCCAGACATTCTGATTTAACTGGCATGGAGTGTGATCTGAACATTGTGATTTTTAAGCTCTCTGGGCTATTCTAATGTGCAGAAAAGTCTGGGAACTGCTGGTCTATTTCCTAATAGTGACATCTTCCTGAAGACAAGCTGCTTTGAATCCCTGTTCTTCCTGTTCTGTCACCTCACACAGCGTATTAGACCTAGTGGTGACAGATAAACATCCAGTGCTTGGTTCTCTACTAACTCTGCTTAGAGTTTATGGTCATCAGCATAATGACTCACTTGTGTACATATTTAACTTATTTATTCTACTTTGTCATTTTCACCTTGCAAAACCCCAACTCTGATTAAACTCAAGTCTCTGCACATTCTATCTCTGCACCTACCTAGCTGACTGCAACTGCAGAAACACATATCATGGGGACGACTTAAATACGTGACCACCAGCCTCACAGACACTCTGGGTGTCAGCAGCAATCCTATTGTATTTCTTTAGTCTGTTAATTCTCTCTCTCTCTCTCTCTCTCTCTCTCTCTCTCTCTCTCTCTCTCCTCTCTCTCTCTCTCTCTCTCCCCTCCTCTCTCCCCCCTTCTCTCCCCACCTCTCTCCCCCCGACACACACTCTCCCTTTTTGTGTCCTGCTTTCTCCCATCACTCTCAGCTGATGATTTTTTGCGGTGTATTTTAACAGAGGAAGTGTAGGCAATCAAAAGTGAATGTTCTCACTCCCACATGTATAGGTGGTATTCACCTGTAACTGTAAGATGAACTGTTCAACTGTTCTGGGGCACACTGGATCCATCTCCTCTTCCCTACTCAAAGAATCACCCTTCTTCTTCTTTCTCTTCCTTCTTCAGGTTTTTCATCTTTGCTGGATTATTTCAGTCAGCACAGAAGCATGGAATTTTATCCTTAATTTAAAGCCAAACATTAAAGTCTTATCTCCACACCTCTAGTCAGCCATCATTCTGGTTTTCTATGCCTCTGCTTTTTCACCTGTAAAATGGACAATAATATTGTCCCTCTTCATCTCTTAGGAATGTTTTGAAGGCAGAATTGAAAGTACTTTGAAATATTAAGTGTGTACATGTATAATATGTATTTGTTTATAAATTCAAAAGTTTTGTGTTGAGTACCTGCTGGGTGCTAAGGTGCAAAGAAGAAAATAAATATACAGTATCCTCAGTGAGCTTTCAATAAATAAAGTCAGAGAAACAAATAAAAAATTACAAAATCATTGTTCTAGTGGAGGTCCTGGTATATTGAAATAGATTTTTGGACTATTCCCATTTTTACACCTCACATGTTGACATTTTGAAGTATTTGGAATCCATCTTTCCAATACGCTCAGCTAATGAATGGTGGTTTTAACTGTACCAGGCTTCATCCTGACATTCCAATGAGTCTTATGCTATTTCAGGATAAAAATTATGTATTTTTATGAAGTTGGAGGAAAATGCTTAGGAGAAGGTGTTGCTGACACAGGAGAATTTCAGACAAGTCAAGGCTGATTTGATATTCTCAGGGCAAGGACTTGTTAGAGTGGTATTAGATTACCTGAAAGACCTCCTATTGTAAAATGAAAAAAGAAGTTTGCTGAATTATGCATGAGAGTTATTCTGGGGCTGAGTGGTAGAAAGATGGAAAGGGAGCTCAGAGTGTTCTCTGTATGGACAGATCTTCTTCTCTTCTTGGTCCTCTTTCCTTGGAACCACTTCTTCAGGGAACAGACTGTGCCCCAGCATCTGCCAGGCTGGAATCTGGCTTCAGGCACCTTTCTTAGGAATGGAGAAGGGTGAGAGAAGCCTGGGCTTCTGGGGATGTGCTTCTGGAGAGCTGATGGGATATGAGGCAGGCACAGTGGTTGAGAACATGGACTCTGCAGCCATGTCCCCTGGACTCAAATGTCAGTTTTGCCACTTACTAGTTCTACAGTCTTATGCAAGTTCCCTGACCCCTCTGTGTTTCAGTTTTCTCATCAGTAAAATGGGAATGATGATAATTCTCACTTCGTAAGGTTATGATGAGAATTAAGTAAGTTAAAGTATATAAAATGTTTAGAACACTGTCTGGCGATAGTATTTACTACTATTGCCGTAATTCCCACTGTGGGAGGTTTAGAGGTTGCCTTTGCCATCAGCATTTGCATCCTAGCCTGTGTAAGGCAATTATCAAGGTTTCTGGACTTCTGACTTAGAAAACTATTGATGAGATGGGGTTATTTGAGGAGCAGGTATTGAATAATCATAGTTAGGGATTATATAATTTTTTAAAACTCTTCGGGAAAGGATTGCTTTGTCTTCTTCAATAACATGCAAGAAGAGTGCTCTTCCTTTATGTGTTTCCATTGAGAATGTGATATGTAAATGTGTCCTGGGGATAGATGTTATATCTGATGGTCAGCCCTGTGTGTACAAAGAACAATAGGAGCAAAGGTGAGAACCATCCAAATCTGCGAAGCACTAGGGAACGTAGGGGAAGAGCGGTTAGAAAAGGCTGATAGAAATGTGCTCTGTGGAAAGGTGTGGGGTGTGTGGGAGACATTCCAGGCGGAGATAAGGGAACAGAGGCTGAGGGAGCAGCAGGTATTTGGGATACTCTTGGTAATTGACAGTTGCTAGATAAAAAACTGGAGGCTGGAGGGAAGTGGCAGAAGTCGAGACTGCAGTTTAGATTGTGTGTCCTGTAGCAGTATCTCCCGGAGCACAAGAATGTCACGATTGGATTTTCATGTTTCAGAGGTCATTTTGGCAGCAGTGAAGACAGGCTGGATAGGGTGAATGGATGTGAGGCGTATTGGGGGAGGCAAGTGGAATCAGCCTGTAGAGTTGATGGGCCCCAGGAAAGGGTCCCCTGGGAATGGAGGGAAGGCAATGAGATATTTAGGAGGGAGATTCAATCCAGGGAGAATGTGATACCGGAAGAGGAGGGATCTGGGTGGATGAGAGGGCTTGGCTAAGGTGTGGGAGGCTGCAGCAGAAATCCCTTAGGCACCACATGTAGACTGCTAGGGAAGGGAGAGGGCAGAACCCTGGGAGAGAGAAGAGCCAACAAGGAGAGCAGCGTGGAAGATGCTGTGGGACGCCAGAGGCAGGGTCTCAGGGCGATGCAGGGTTAGCTTCCACAGAACAGCTCTCAAGAACATGTGTACATATAGTTAATCAGAGAAGTCAGGTAAGAAGAGTTGTGAAAGAGCTTTGGAGTTTTGCCTTTTAAAAATGTTTCATTTCAGAGGAGCTTCTGTTTCACTCAAGTGGGGGAACAGAAGCCACATTACACTTGGTTCCTCAGCAAGGTCATAGCGTCATTCCAGAGTTTTCTGGAGATGAGATGGATGAGAACTAGGCTTGTTCTGTGCTCCTCATACAGAGCCGCTTCTGTCTGTCTCCGTTTGTTAGAATTGATGACCTCCTCTGAGCCCCACCATTCCCTATACTTCTTTTAGAGCACTAATTACATTTCATATTTGGTTCTTTATACATCTGTCTTTGCTCTCCCTGCCCATTAGACATAGATTTTCTGTAGGAGGGGCCGTATCATTCATCTTCTTTCTCTCAGCATCTATTACACAGTTTCATTACAGTGGGACTCACTGAGTGTGTGTGAGATGAATGGATAGATGGGTGGGTGGATAAGGGGTTGGATCAAGGTTACTGTGTGTGTGTGTGTGCATG
This sequence comes from Plecturocebus donacophilus, assembly GCA_004027715.1. Taxonomy (NCBI): domain Eukaryota; kingdom Metazoa; phylum Chordata; class Mammalia; order Primates; family Pitheciidae; genus Plecturocebus; species Plecturocebus donacophilus. Next base: position 8,937 of record PVKP010034622.1, read on the forward strand.
TGTGTGCACACATAAGGCAGGTGATTTGGCTATGAAAGCAAGAGAAGCAGGCCGGGGAGGCTCAGTGCTTGTAAACAACAGTACATATTTATAATAACTTTTTTTTAGATGAAGTCTCAGTCTGTGGCCCAGGCTGGAGTGCAGTAGTGTAACCTTGGCTCACTGCAACCTCTGCCTTCTAGGTTTAAGTGATTCTCCAGTCTCAGCCTCCTGAGTAGCTGAGACTATAGGCACCTGCCACCATGCCTGGCTAATTTTTGTACTTTTAGTAGAGATGGGGTTTCACCATGTTGGCCACGCTGGTCTTGAACTCCTGATCTGAAGTGATCTGCCTGCCTCAGCCTCCCAAAGTGCTGGGATTACAGGTGTGAGCCACCACACCCAGCCTATAATCATCACTTTGACATACAGGAAAGGGACTGATTAGGAAGGAGCACCAACAGGGTTCTGTTGAGATCGGAGCTTCTTAGTTCATAAACATGCAGGAATTTTATGGAATTGTAACATCTTAGAATTTTGGAGCTAAAGGGAGCTTTAAAGTTAACCTAGTGCCACCTCCTGTTGAACACAGGGCACTAGGATATGTGGGCTGCCTTCCTAGCTAGATTAAAAGCATTTTGAGAGTATGGCCATTATCCAGTAGACATTTATTAATTGACAATTTTAATACAATCTTGACATGAGGAGGGAATGGAGAAAATTAGGTTTATCATTCTAGTTAGAAAGAAAGACTGAAAAATAGTTCAAAAACGGGTGTATCAGGCAGCAGGAGAATAGCAAAGACAGGAAAATTCAGTTGTATTCTGAGGACCTCCTTAATAGCATTGTGAAGTTTTATTTAGCCAGTCTTAAATGTGCATATAACCTTATCTCCCTTCCCAAACTACAGGAGGTTTTCTCCTACCTGCTTCCTGGCGTTTTTGCCATGATTTTTACTTTGAGTGGATGATATACGATTGAACAATAATGTAACATCATTTTTTGTCTGGTGCTGGCATGAACAAGTACTTGTTTCTAATGGACTCTGTATAGAAATATACTTTGACATTGTGTGTTGGAAAATAATTGTTGCTAATGAATGCACATCCTATCCCACGCTTAGCCCATTAGAGCTCTTTTTTGCTTCTGTCCAGTATTGCCTTCCCAACACCATTTGCAGAAAGGGGTGTGCCAGGACATGGTCATTAAGGAAGGATTAAAGTTTGCCATTTGGCCTGTAATCTTTCCCAGAAAGTTTTGGTCATGTATGAATGTCGCTGGGCACCTTGTTTTGTTTTTGGCATATCTGGATCCTCCAGCTCCACGTGGAGATGAGAAGGGTCTCCCCACACTTTGCTGCTGGTACCTGGGATGGCCAGCAGAGGGCAGGCTGGCTCCTTTCCCTGATCCGGTACCTGGGACTCTTCTTCCTGCAGTGTTTGTCTCTGATCCCCGCCGATTTTCTGATGTGTCAGATCGTGCAGACTCTAGAATCAGTGATGTAATGAAGAAACTAATGGGAAAGGGGCACACCATTTATTTTTCTCGAAACGGCTTGAGGTTTTTGGGGCAGATCTTTTTCAGCCCACATTGGTGGCCCTTTCTGAGCATTTTCTGCCCTAATTCTCTTTAAATCGCCCACAAAAGGTACACAGGGCTCAACCCTCAACCATGTGGTGTGGGGAAGTTTGCAGTGTTCAGGTGTTGGATGATGATTCTTAGTAGAACGTTAAAGAGGCTTCTCTTGGCCAGGTGCATGGCTCACGCCTGTAATCCCAGCACTTTGGGAGGCCGAGGCAGACACCTGAGGTCAGAAGTTTGAGACCAGCCTGGCCAACATGGTGAAACTCCAGTCACTACTAAAAATACAAAAATTAGCTGGGCGTGGTGGTGGGGCCTGTAATCCCAGCTACCTGGGAGGCTGAGGTGGGAGAATCACTTGAATCTGGGAGGTGGAGGTTGCAGTGAGCTAAGATCACACCATTACACTCCAGCCTGGGTGACAGAGCAATTGGGTCTTCATTGTGAAAACTTGGAAACAAAATAGAAAAGAGGCTTCTCGTGTTTGAGTTCCCACCTTAAGGTCTGCAGTGCACTGCACTCCTATAAAAAGACACAAATTTTATGGTGCTAAACAGTCTTTACATGTCCATGTTAATAAATTGTTGTTGTTCTTGGGAAACTGTGATAATAATATTCATCCCTTTTAGAGGAGAAGCTAAATTTGCAGACAAGAGAGGAGGAGAACCTAAATTTGTGGGTTCTGGAGCCTGGATCCTGTTTTTGATGCTGCTAGCTTTTTCTGCACATCATCCTGCTTATTTTGTTAACTTACTGGTGACTCCTCTTCAGTGTGTCTCATTGAGAAAATACTTTCTTGACTGGGTGCAGTGGCTTACGCCTGTAATCCCAGCACTTTGGGAGGTCAAGGTGGGTGGATTACCTGAGCTTAGGAGTTTGAAACTAGCCTGGCCAACATGGTGCAACCCTGTCTCTACTAAAAATACAAAAATTGTCCAGGCATGGTGGTGGGTGCCTGCAGTCCCAGCTACTCAGGAGGCTGAGACAGGAGAATCACTTAAACCCAGGAGGTGGAGGCAGCAGTGAGTTGAGATTCTGCTACTGCACTCCAGCCTGGGCAACAGAGTGAGACTCTGTCTCAAAAAAAAGAAAAAAGATAATACATTTTTTCTTTTAATATTTTAGTTGATGTATTTGGAAGTAAGGAAGTTTAATCCTCTATTAGAGAACATAACAGCTTTCCTGGGGGGAATGAGCATTTCTCTCTGCCATTCCAGTCTGACCATTAAAAATTGCTCTGGCAGTGTGTACCATTCAATTTCAGCATCCATTGAAATCTGTATCTTCTCCATGGAAGGTTGGGGCCAGGCTTTCTTCAACTTTCCCATTAAGTTAATGCTCCTTGCAGTTGAATTTCAATCTGTGTTTTACTTGAAACCATTTCCAAAGTGTGTGTCAGTGCTTTGGGTATAGTTAGGAAATCAGAGCCTCAGAGTGATTAAATGACACAACTGAGTTTTCCCGGAAAATGAACCTAATCCTCCTTTCAGTTCATATGAATAATGAAATTTGAGATCCTTGGGGGATAATCTAGTCCAATTGGCTCATTTTGCAGATGAGACTGAAGGCTCAGAGAGTTGAATAAGATGCATACATCCACCTCACATCCATTAGGAGCTCTGTTATTTTTTTTAAAAATCAGAAAATGACAAATGTTTGCAAGAATGTGGAAAAACATTGAGACCTTTGTGCACTGTTGATGAGAATGTAAAATGGGGGAGCTGCTATGGAAAATAGTATGGTGTTTCCTCAAAAAATGAAAGTAGAATTACCATATGATCCAGCAAGTCTATTTCTAGGTATATACCCAAAATAATTCGAAGCAGAGTCTCAAAGAGATATTTGTACATCCACATTCATAGCAGCATTAGTTACAACAAGTCATAAGGTGGAAGGAATCCAAGTGTCCATCAGTGGATGAGTGGATAAACAAAATGTGGTATAGCATCTACATAGAGTGGAATGCTATTCAGCTTTAGAAAGGAAGGAAACTGACACATGCTATGGCATGGATTAATCTTAAGAGCACTATGCTGAGTGAAATAAGCCAGTCCCAAAAGGACAAATGCTGTATGATTCCACTTACAAGAGGTACCTAGAGTAGTCAGATTCCTAGAGACAGAAAGTTTAATGGTGGTTTCCAGGGCCTGGAGAGAGAGAGTGTTGTGGTTTGGCTGTGTCCCCGCCCAAAGCCCACCTTGAATTGTAGTTCCTAGAATCCCCATGTGTTGAGGGAGGGACCCAGGGGGAGGTGACTGGCTCTTGGGGGTGGTTTCCCCCATGCTGTTCTTGTGATAGTGAGTAAGTTCTCACAAGATCTGATGGCTTTATAAAGGGTTTCCCCCCTTTTGCTCGGTGCTTCTTCGTGCCATCATGTGAAGAAGGACGTGTTTGCTTTTCCTTCCACCACAATTGTAGGTTTCCTGAGGCCTCCCCAGCCATGCTGAAATGTGACTCATTTAAACCTCTTTCCTTTATAAATTACCCAGTCTCGGGAAGTTTTTATAGCACCGTGAGAATAGACTAAAACAGAGAGGAATGGAGAGTTGTTGTTTAATGTCTATAAAGTTTCACTTTTGCAAGATGAAAAGAGTTGTGGAGATTGGGTATACAACAGTGTGAGTAGTGCTTAACACTACTGAATGTACACACAAAAGGGGTAAGATGGTAAACTTTATATATATTTTGCAACGGTGAAAAAAATATGCTCTTAGTCACATGGGTAGTTGGTGCTGTATTTGCTCTCAACTCACTGTTCTGTGGTTTTCCTAATATGCCATCTGTGGCATTCTCTTTACCAAACTAATCATGGATCAAAAGCTAAAGCATCCTTCCCCCAACTGGTTTACTTGCCATCCAGAAAAATAATTTAATTTTTTAGAGAAAAATTAAAAATAATTTAATTTTTTAGAGAAAAATTAAAAATAATTTAATTTTTTAGAGAAAAATTAAAAATAATTTAATTTTTTCTGTTGCCTAGGCTGGAATGCAGTGGCATAATCATAGCTCACTGTAATCTTGAGCTCCTTGGCTTAAGGAAGGGATCTTCCTGCCTCAACCTCCTGAGTAGCTAGGTCTACAGGCCCATGCCACCCTGTCTAATTTTTAAATTTTTTTGTAGAGCTGAGGTCTTCCTATGTTGTCCAGGCTAGTCTCAAACTCCTGGCCTCAAGTGATGCCCCTGCCTCAGTCTTGGAAACTGCTGTGATTTAACAGCATAAGCCACCATGCCCAGCCAGAAAAATAGATTTCATTGTTGAATCTTGGATGCTGTTTGACTCTCCACTTTCCTGTCTCCTTCAGATGGCTCCTTCCCCCTCTGTGCTCCAAGCAGAATGAGTTACATGCAGTACTTACAATTTATCACATTCTTCTTGCCATATGCTGTTTCCTCTGCCTGGTACTCTTTCCTGTACTATGTCTATATAGTAACTTCTATTTTTAGAATTCAGCTGAGGCATCATCCCTTTTGAAAGTTCTTTTGACCACATGGTCTGAGTTAGGTGCTCACTACTTCCAGGGTCACCCTGGCCACGTGGCATTGCAATACACTATTTCCTGGTCTACATCTCCCACTGGACTCTGCCATGCCTGTCTCAGTGCTCTGTGTCTAGCACATTGCTTGCATAGGGGAGGTGCTCCAAAATGTCTGCCACAAGATGAACTATACCTTGGAAAATACTACTGTAAGAGACATACTCAAAATTGCCAACCGATTTGCATCTCTCTGGCTTTCCTAAGGGTATCTCTTATTTTTTATGGTGGTAAAATGCATATAACAGAAATTTTGCTATCTTAACCATTTTAACTGTACAATTCAATGACATTAGGTACAGTCATGCTGTGCGTTCATCACCACCAGAACTCTTTTCATCTTGCACAATTGAAACTCTGTACCCATTAAACAGTAATTTTCCATTCCCTCCCCCGCCAGCCCCTGGAAACCATCATTCAGTATTTGTCCTTTTTTGAATGGGCTTGTTTCACTTAACATAATGTCATCAAGGTTCTTCCATGCTGTAGCATGGATTATATGATATAGTAAAATATCCATGCTACAACATGTATATTTAAGGCTAATATCCCATTGGTAAGCTACAACATGTACATGTAAGGCTAATATCCCATTGGTAAGCTACAACATGTATATTTAAGGCTGCCTAATATCCCATTGTATGTATTACCACATTTTGTTCATCCATTCATCCATTCATCCATCATTGGGCATTTGGGTTGCTTCCACCTATTAAGCTTCTAGGAACACAGTATAGCTCTGTGTTTTAAAACATGGCAAGTCTGTCTTTGTGCTATCCATTCAGTACCACACAAAACTACATTTCTAATAACTGGAATTCTTTTTAAATTTTTATTATTTTTATTTATTTGGGATGAAGTCTCACTCTGTTGCCAGGCTAGAGTGCAGTAGCATGATCTCGGCTCACTGCAACCTCTGACTCCCTGGTTTAAGTGATTCTCCTGCCTTAGCCTCCTAAGTGGCTGGGATTTCAGGTATGCACCACCGCATCCAGCTAATTTTTGTATTTTTAGTAGAGGCAGATTACACTATGTTGGCCAGGATGGTCTTGACTTCCTGACCCCGTGATCCGCCCTCCCAAAGTGCTGTGATTACAGGCGTGAGCCAGAGCTCAGCCAATAACTCGAATTCTTTTTTGGAATTTTATTTAAATAGTTTTTGGGGAACAGGTGGTTTTAGCTACATGGATAAGTTCTTTAGTGGTGATTTTTGAGATTTTGGTGTATCCATCACCCAAACAGTGTACACTGTACCCAATGTATAGTCTTTTATCCTTTGCCCCCCTCCCATTCTTCTGCCAAGTCCTCAAAGTCCATCATATCTTTCTTGTGCCTTTGCGTCCTCATAGCTTAGCTCCTACTTATAAGGGAGAACATATGATATTTGGTTTTCCATTACTGAGTTACTTCACTTAGAATAATGGTCTCCAGCTCTGTCCAGGTTGCTGTGAATGCCATTATTTCATTCCTTTTATGGCTGAGTAATATTCCATGGTGGAATATTACTTTTCTTTATCTATTTGTTGATTGATGGGCATTTAGGCTGGTTCCATATTTTCACAATTGCAAATTGTACTGCTATAAACATGTGCATCCAAGTGTCCTTTTCATATAATGACTTCTTTTCCTCTGGGAAGACACCCAGTAGTTAATCATCTGAATTCTTTATGGCTTGCATCCTGAAACATTTCTCTCGATCTATCTGCTTTCTGGCCTGTTCCAGTCATTCTGGCTTTCATCTTGGTACGTTTTTCTTAAAACTGTCTCCAGCTCCCTCTGTATGTGCAATTCATGCCCTGCCTCTTGTTTGTGGCATTGGATCAATAATGCTACAGATTCAGTCTAATTAATCATGGATCAAAAGCTAAAGCATCCTTTTCACAGATGGTTTTTTATTAATCCCATCCAGAAAAATAATTTATAATTTAATTCTCTACCTCATGGAGTTTGGGATCCTTGGTAGAATGTGCTTCCTTCCCCCTTTCTTCTTCGCTATCTGCTCCTCTTCCTCTCCATCAAAAGTGGCTTTATCACCACTTTTGCAGCTATTTCTTCTCTTTTAGAAAAGGGAGGATTCACTGACAGAAACCCTCCCATGTTCAGTTCATGAAGCCCTCCTTCCTTATCCCTTGTTCATATGGCTCTCCATCTACCCGACTCCACCTCCCGTGATCTCAAGGCCTTGGAGAAATGAAAAGTGACCTTTGGTATTCGAGACAACCAATAGCAAAATATAGCTCCCACTTCCAACAGCCCATATTGGTGGATTGGTCGGGGAAGGATTTGCTTCATGCGTGGTCTGTTTTGGGCCATTCTCCTTCTCCATATTTTTCTCTGTTCTTACAGCACCATCTTTTTGCCTCATTTCTTTGCTCTACTCTGTTCCTCCCCCATCATTGTCTGATGGCTCACACCTGTGATCCTAGCAATTCGGGAGACTGAGGTAGGCGAATCACGTAAGGTTGGGAATTCAAGACCAGCCTGGCCAACATGGCAAAACCCGGTCTCTACTAAAAATACAAAAATTAGCCAGGCTTGGTGATGGGCACCTATAATCCCAGCTACTTGGGAGGGTGAGGTGGGAGAATCACGTGAACCCAGGAGCTGGAGGCTGCAGTGAGCAGAGATGGTGCCACTGCACTCTAACCTGGACAATAGAGCGAGACACCATCCCAAAAAACAAAACAAAACAAAATAACAACAAAAACCAAACAAAAGTACTACTAACCTAAGGCTATGTAACACATTTTACAGAAGGCTTCAGGGTAACATGGAGGGAAGCTGTAGCATGGAAGAAAATAGGCAATGGCTAACTATTGAATCAAATCCTAAACAATATTGTTTTCAAATGGCCTTTGACTTTCTTCTCCTGGGAATCCCTCTTGATAATCTTTTCCTCTAGGCTCTACGAGTCTATTTTATTGCTCAACTATCCTTCTGTTAGGAAGCCAGAAACCCCAGAGCCTAGAAGGTAAATGCACCTCACTGTCCTAATCTAATTTTCCCACATGGAGGAGTCAGCCATAGGTAAATTTGCTGCCTCGTAGCTTCGCTCTGTATCATCCTCACTCACCTGGATGGCGTCAGGCAGGACGGAGGAGGCATTCTAAACATTTCTCTTTGAACAAAGTTCATTTGGAATCAAGTTGCACACCAAATTTTGTAATGCAAGTCTTAGACATATGGCAAGGGAACATCTGAAATGTTGACTCACTCTATCAAAATGTCAACATCAGTGTAGTTAATGAGATTTTTTTCTAGCGAGTGTAATACAGTGCAAGATTTTTAAAGCTTTGAAAAAAAGTCTTTGGACAGTTTTGTTTGAATCATCTCAAAAGTTATCTTAACACAGTGATTGTGACAGCTGCTGCCTGCATGAGGGAACACAACAATGGCACAAAAATTATTCAAGGCCAATTACTGTGTCTGCATCATTGAACATTTTCTCTCTATGGAGAGGGTCTTCAATTCGTTGCTTTTTCAGCTAACCAGCTTCCTGTTTCCTTTATTAAATTTGGCAAATTAATTTTAGGGACAAATCATGTCTGCAGTTTCTAAGGAAGCATCAAGGGGGCTCAGATTGCTCTGGATGAGTTATAGGTGGGTTGTTGCAGAAAGGAGTGCCCTGTGAGGTGCTCACCAAGCTCTATCCCACCGTGTGCCCTAATTGACTCCTGTACGTCCAGCCATGGTGTCGTATAAGATACAGCCAGTACTGGTATTCCTCACCTGAGAACTTCACTTGTTTGCCCTGGTATCATTAGATGTGTTTTTTTTTTTTTTGTTACCACTTCTTTGATATTTCTACCAGTACCTTGTTTGTACTAGTAGTTAAATGATGGAAGAGGAGTTTTTGGAAATGAAGGACATTTCATTCAGTTGGTAACATAAATGGGGGCTGTGAACAAGTCTACTTTCAGAACTTCCAAAATGTTTTGATCCGGCTAAGATGCAAAATATCTGATTATATTTTATTGACCTAGTATGTAGAGTATGGCTTTCAAGTGAGACAGACCTGGGTTCAAATCTCAACTTCACCACTTAGTAATTACATGACCTTGGAAAAGTTACTTAACCTTCTGGTCAGTTTGTTCATTCATTTATTCATTGCTTTTTCTTTACTTCCAGAATAAAAATAGTTGAAAAATACAAGGAAAAATACAATAATTTCCCATATTCTCACTACCAAGAATTAACTACTTATATGACTATATGTTCCTTTAGTTGTTTTTTTCCTATGCCTAGCAAAACATTACTCTGTTGATATAGGCATACACCCTCCTTTTACTTCTTGTTTATTGGGAAATAATATATACTTTGTTGGGATAAACAAGATAAAATGATTAAAGCACCCTGCCCAGTGCCTGATCCACAGTAAACAGTTGGCACATGGCAGTAGTTGTTATTATTGTTATCCTCCTGCTATATTTGCACATCTCCATTAGAAAATATAGGCATGCAAAAACAAGCAATGGGGAAAAGATTCCCTGTTAATAAATGGTGTTGGGAAAACTGGCTAGCAATGTACAGAAAGCAGAAACTGGACCCCTTCCTGACACCTTACACTAAAATTAACTCCAGATGGATTAAAGACTTAAACATAAGACCTAACACCATAAGAACCCTAGAAGAAATCCTAGGCAATACCATTCAGGGCATAGGCATAGGCAAGGACTTCCTGACTAAAACACCAAAAACATGGACAACAAAAGCCAAAATAGACAAACGGGATCTAGTTAAACTCCAGAGCTTCTGCACAGCAAAAGAAACAATCATTAGAGTGAACTGGCAACCAACAGAATGGGAAAAAATTTTTGCAATCTACTCATCTGAGAAGGGCTAATATCCAGAATCTACAAAGAACTAAAACAGATTTACAAGAAGAAACAAACCCATTCAAAAGTGGGCAAAGGATATGAACAGCCACTTTTCAAAAAGAAGACATATATGAGGCCCATAAACATATGAAAAAAATGCTCATCATCACTGGTCATTAGAGAAATGCAAATCAAAACTACATTGAGATACCATCTCACACCAGTTAGAATGGTGATCATTAAAAAATCTAGAGACAACAGATGTTGGAGAGGATGTGGAGAAATAGAAACACTTTTACATGTTGGTGGAAGTATAAATTAGTTCAAACATTGTGGAAGACAGTGTGGTGATTTCTCAAGGACCTAGAAATAGAAATTCCATTTGACCCAGCAATCCCATTACTGGGTATATACCCAAAGGACTATAAATCGTTCTGTTATAAAGACATATGCACATGTATGTTCATTGCGGCACTGTTTACAACAGCAAAGACCTGGAACCAACCCAAATGCCCATTGATGATAGACTGGACAAGGAAAACGTGGCACATATCCATCGTGAAATACTATGAAGCCATAAAAAACGATGAGTTCATGTTCTTTTTAGGGACTTTGATGAATCTGGAAACCATCAAACTGACACAAAAACAGAAAATCAAACACCGCATGTTCTCACTCATAGGCAGGTGTTGAACAATGAGACCACATGGACACAGGGAGGGGATCATCACACACTGGGCTGGGGTCTGTTGGTGGGAGGATGGTTAGGGGAGGGACAGCAGGGGGTAGGGAGGTTGGGGAGAGAACATGGGGAGAAATGCCAGATATAGGTGATGGGGGGATAGAGGCAGCAAACCACCTTGCCATGTATGTACCTATGCAACAATCCTGTATGATCTGCACGTGTACCCCAGAACCTAAAGTACAATTAAAAATATATATATATAGTCATGGTAAATCAACAAACTTATAAAAATGATTGTTTTTGGACAAGCTATTTCTCCTTCCAGGATATATTTGCAAGCCACAACTGGACAAATTGGTGTTAATATGTATAGAAATGTAGAATACACTGTAAAACCTATCTATATTACAAATAATGAAAATGTATTCAAGACCAGACCTTTTTCATAAATGATGGACTGCACTTGGTAAACTTAAAAAAAAATGGTTGACCCAAATTTTAGAAAATTGCATTCATTATTTAAAAACTATGATGTTGGAGGAATAGAATGAGAAGAAAATTGGTCACTTAAACTCTGCTATGAAAGATTGATTTTTTTGCTTGCAGTGATCTTGCAAAGCCAGTGGCTACTGGGTAATGAATGCTGGCACTTTATTAATTTATGAAGAGCAGGAAAGGGTTAGCTTGTCTGCTTTGTAGCTAATTCTTCTCAAGTAACATGTTAAAAAAATCAAGATGATGAAAAATGGGAGTAATTTGTCAATTTAAACAAACGTCCTTTTTATGGGCTTCCTGGAGTGGTCTTGCATTAAATTTCTAGGTCTAATTGGGTGGTAACAAAGTTAAAGAACAAAGAAGCTCGGGTGATCTGGTGGCATTTTTGGTAATCTGTGACAAATGTTGTAAGGTAGGTTTAAATGTCCTTAAAAATACTGTAGGATCGGGCATGATGGCTCATGCCTGTAATCCCAGCACTTTGGGCAGCCAGGGTGGGCAGATCACTGGATCCCAGGAACTTGAGACTGGCCTGACCAACATGGTGAAACCCTGTCTCTACTAAAAATACAAAAACCAGCTGGGTGTGGTGGCTCATGCCTATAGTCCTAGCTACTTAGGAGGCTGAGGCAGGAGAATTGCTTGAATCTGGGAGGCAGAGGTTGCAGTGAGCCGAGATTGTGCCACTGTACTACAGCTTGGGCGACAGAGTGAGACTCTGTCTCAAAAAAAACAAAAACCCCAAAAACAAAATATTCTAAGTGCCTTGTAATATATGTTAATGATAAAATAGGTTATATAGAGAGCTTACTGTGTGCCAGACAGTATGGCAAGTGCTTAATTTGCATCATTTGCTTCTTAGAAAAACCCTTATGAGGTTATTCCAGGTGGCTCACACCTATAATCCCAGTACTTTGGGAGACCGAGGCGGGTGGATCAAAGGTCAGGAGTTCGAGACCAGCTTGCTCAACATGGTGAAACCCTGTCTCTACTAAAAATACAAAAATTAGCTGGGTGTGGTGGTGCAAGCCTGTAGTCCCAGTTACTCAGGAGGCTGAGGCAGGAGAATCACTTGAACCTTGGAGGCGGAGGTGGCAGTTAGTCGAGATTGCACCACTGCACTCCAGCCTGGGGGACAGAGCAAGACTCCATCTCAAACAACAACAACAACAACAACAACGACAAAAAAAAAAAAAAAGAAAAACCCTTATGAAGTAGTCACTTTTGCTGTCCCATTTTCTGGATGAACAAACCGAGGCAATGAATGTACCCAAGTTTACATAGCTGCTGACTGGGAGCCGGGTTTTAAACCCAGGCAGGTGTATGTTTTAACCTCTATTCTATGCTGACTGTCATTATATCTAGAATTTCCAGAGCATTTTCACCTGATGGGTAGAGCAAATGTGATATTTGAGCATCATGTATTTTGGAAACTTGTCAGGGAGACTAAGAATAGTGTTTGCGGATTTTTTATTGCGTGGTGTAAATTTTAGTCAAAATAACCGTTTCTAAATACATCTGCTAATTTATCTTGTAGTTGGATAAAAAGTCCTTTTCTAATGAGTGGGATGGTATGGCTTCTTTCTTGACATGATGAGCTCATGATTTTCTTTTTAAAGTTCATGCTGACTGTCAAATGTGTACAGAGCCCCATGCTAGCTGCAGGCAGGGGAGGAGAGAGATACAACAATGAGTAAGATTTAGTTCCTGTGTTCACAGGAGTTTATGATGTATTGAGAGGAAAGAGACTGCCTATGAATAATACAAGGGCATGGATGAATCAGGTGTGGGGGTGGGGAGAAGTGTACCATCTGGAGCACAGGTGTTAGGGAAGGTACTTTTTATTTTGAGATAAGAGTCTGTCACCCAGGCTGGAGTGAGGTGGTGTGATCTTGGCCCACTGTGATCTCCACCTCCTGGGTTCAAGTGATTCTTGTGCCTCAGCCACCTGAGTACCTGGGATTACAGGCACACGCCACCATGCCTGGCTAACTTTTGTGTTTCTAGTAGAGATGGGGTTGTGCCATGTTGGCTAGACTGGTCTTACAAACTCCTGTTCTCAAGTGATCTACCTGCCTCAGCCTCCCAAAGTACTGAGATGACAGGTATGAGCCTCCACGCCTGGCCAGGAAGGTACCATTTTTTTTTTTTTAATAAGAGAAAAAAAGAGAAAAAGTGGGAGAGAGAAAAAAATTCTTGCTCCATTGCCCAGGCTGGAATGCAATCTTCAAAAGGTATCAAAAACCTCCTTTATGCCATCAATTATACTTAACAACAGACAGAAAGGAATACAGGAATAAAATAACAGTCAACCAATATTTCATTTAGGTCTGTGAGATACTATGTAAATACTAAAGAGTAATTCACTTTCTGTTATATAGTCACTCTCAGAATGGGTGTATTATAAATTAACAATGCGATGTCAAAATCTCCCAACATTATTGTGCGGGGGTCCAAATCTCTTTGTAAGTCAATAAAAACCTGTCTTTATGTATCTGGGTGCTCCTATATTAGGTACGTATGTATTTATAATCATTAACTTCTGTTGTTACATTGATCCTTCTATCATTACGTAATGTCCTTCTTTGTTTCTTTTAGTCTTTATTACTATTAAAGTATTTTATTGGAGACAAGAGTTACAACTCCTGCTTTTTTTTTTTCTCTCCATTTAATTAGTAAATCTTCCTCCATCCGTTTATTTTAAGTCCTTGTGTATCATTGTGAGTTGGATCTGAATACTGTGTACCAATGGATTTTAACTTTTTATTCAATTTGCCTGTCTGTGACTTTGATTAGGGCATTGCATCCATTTAAGTTTAAAATTAATATTAATATTTGTGAGTTCAACATTGTAATTTAATGCTAACTGGCTTTTTTGCCCGTTAGTTGATGTAAATTCTTCATTATGGAGATACTCTTTACGTTTTGGTGAATTTTTGAGACAACTGATACTGGTTTGATCAGACAACTGATACTGATCCTTTACTGTTTGTAGTGCTTCTTTCAGAAGATCTTGTAAAACAGGCCTGGTGGTGATGAAATCTCTGAGTGCTTGCTTGTTCGTGAAAAATTTTATTTTTCCTTCGTTTTTAAAACTTAGTTTGGCAGGATATGTGATTCTGGGTTGAAAATTCTTTTCTTTAAGGATATTGAATATTGACCCCCACTTTCTTCTAGATTGTAGGGTTTCTGCTGAGAGGTCTGCCATGAGTCTGATAGGCTTCCCTTTATAGGTAATCTGACCTTTCTCTCTCGCTGCCCTTAACATTTTCTCCTTTATTTCAACCCTAGTAAATCTAGCAATTGTATGTCTTGGAGTTGGTCTACTTGAGGAATATCTTTGTGGTGTTCTCTGGATTATCTAGAGTTGAGTATTATCCTGCCTTACTAGGTTAGGAAAGTTTTCCTGAATAATATCCTGAAAAATATTTTCCAACTTAGATTCATTCTCTTCATGACATTCAGGTACACCGATCAATTGTAAATTAGGTCTTTTCACATAGTCCCATATTTCCTGGAGACTTTGCTCATTCCTTTTTATTTTTTCTTCTTGAATCTTGTCTTCTCATTTCATTTCATTAAGTAGGTCTTCGACCTCTGATATCCTTTCTTCTGCTTGATCAATTCGACTGTTAAAACCTGTGCATATTCATGAAGTTCTCTTATTGTGTTCTTCAGTTCCAATAATTCCCTTATATTCGTTTCTAAATTGTCTATTCTCATTAGGATTTCGTCAAACCTTTTTTCAAGGTTCTTAGTTTATTTGCATTGGGCTAGAACATGTTCTTTTAGCTCACAGAAGTTCCTTATCATCCCCCTTCTGACGCCCATTTCTGTTATTGGAATGCACTCGTTCTCCATCAGGCCTTGTTCCCTTGATGGTGAAGAACTGTGATCCTCTGTAGAAGGAGAAGCATTCTGCTTCTGGGTATTCTCAGCTTTTTTACGCTGGTTCCTTCCCGTCATTGTAATTTTATCCACCTGTCGTCTCTGTAATTACTTACTTTCAATTTAGGTCTCTGAGTGGACGTCCAACTTGTTGATTCCCAACG
>PVKP010034623.1:0-24045 GCA_004027715.1 Plecturocebus donacophilus
TTTTTTTTTTTTTTTGAGATGGAATTTCACTCGTTGCTCAGGCTGGAATACAATGGTGTGATCTCAGCTCACCAAAACCTCTGCCTCCCGGGTTCAAGCGATTCTCCTGCCTCCTGCTTCCCAGCCTCCCAAGTAGCTGGGATTACAGGCATGTGCCACCACGCCCAGCTAATTTTGTATTTTTAGTAGAGATGGGGTTTCTCCATGTTGGCCAGGCTGGTCTTGAACTCCTGACCTCAGGTGATCCACCCGCCTCACCCTCAGCCTCCCAAAGTGCTGGGATAACAGGCTTAAGCCATGGTGCCCAACCTTTAAAATTTTACTCTTTATTAAGTTAGCAAAAAGGGCCTTAGTTGACCCATCTGCAAAATGGGAACAACAATATGTGTTTCCTGGAATGTCAAGATTGAAAAAATAAAGAACCCTTTAAACTCTGAGATGTCCTATAGACACAGGACATCCAGAAGCATAGAAAATCTTCTAGAGAAGGAGATGTAACAGCTTCTTTTATTCTCTTTCTTCCCAAGTGTTGGTACTTTTCTTCACTACTGGTTAGTTCTCTGGCGGTGACACTCATTAGTAGTCAACTTTTACTGATGCTTATTATATGCTAGGAGCCATGCTAAGTATTTTACATTTCCTGTTTTATTTAATCCTTACAATAATCCCATGAGGTCTAAATTCCATTATCATACTCATTTTTTTTTTCTTGAGATGAAGTCTCACTCTAACGCCCAGTCTGGAGTGCAGTGGCACAATCTTGGCTCACTGCAATCTCTACCTCCTGGCTTCAAGTGGTTCTCGTGCCTCAGCCTCCTGAGTGGCTGGGATTACAGGTGGGCACCACCATGCCCAGCTAATTTTTGTATTTTTAGTAGAGACGGGGTTTCACCATGTTGGCCAGGCTGGTCTCGAATTCCTGACCTCAAATGATCTGCCTGCCTCAGCCTCCTAAAGTGTTGGGATTAGAGGACTGAGCCACTGCACCCAGCCTATCATACTCATTTTATTAATAAGAAAACAGAAGCCCAGAGAGGTTAAAAATTTGCCGAAGGTCTCACAGCTGGTCTGACCTCATCAGTCTGACTCCACAGCCCATTCTAGGGACTCTATACCAAACAGTCTAACCAAAATCTTTTTCTTTTCCTCTTCAAATACTACTAGAATTGGATAAAAATTTGTTCTCTAATTTTTGTTATCTCAATAAACCTCCAGAGGCTTAAAGATATTATGAATATTGAAGATACTTTTATTTAAAAATATTCTTTGTTGTTATTGTTTCTGATTACAAACATAATATTCATTGCAGAAAATCTGACTTCTGCAAAGAGCAGAAAATAAAAAGCAACCATAAATATAAGCACCCAGAGATGATGGGAACATTTTAGTGTATTTCCATATGTTTTTTAAATGTGCACAGCTTTTATTCCAAAGCATATCTGTTGTAAAGAGTAAAATTTCCCATGATGCTAAGTGTTCTTCCAACATTCTTTATGAAGTGGCTACATATTTTCCATTAATTGGATATGCCATTTATTTAGTCAGTTACCAAATGTTGGACCTTCAGAGTATTTCCTATTTTTTGCGATTTAAATAATGTTATAATGAATATCTATATTTATACATGTATAATTATTTCTTAGGATATGGAATTGCTACATCAGAGGGTATACACATTTATATTTAAGGCTTTTTACACTTATTGCCAATTGCATTCTAGAAGGATTGCACAACTTTTTATTCCTATTACCACTGCAAGAGAATGCCCACTTAGTTTCCTTAAATCTAAAAATAAAATCCCATCACCTGTGAATCTAAGTGAATATTTACTTCACTCCATTTGGGCTGTGTCCAGGCATTGCACAATATCTAACCTGAGAACGGGCTCTGTTCACTAACATTGGATAGACCTAGTCTGTGTATTTTAGGATTAGTATTTTCTCTATCCATTTAAATAAAAATAAGTAGGTAAAGAGTAGTAACAAGTGGCAAAGAATTAGACAATTCTCTTGTTCTTAGGATAAGGCTGACTGAGCAGCAGTAACATAAAGCAAGAGCTAAAGTGGCAGAAGAGGAAGTAGAAAAACACAGAAGTAGTTTTTCTTCTGAACCACCTGTAGAGTTTGGCTGGAGACTCAACTGCTGTCAACTAACTGAGCAAGCTGTAGCAAAACCAAAAATCACATCAAAACAGAAACCTCTGTCAAATGTGTGTGGAAAAATCCTGACTTTTTTTTTCCACAATAGTCCTTGTGATTTAGAAGTCAGTCTTCTCTCTCTCTCCAATTAGCAAAGGAGGAAACTTCCCAGGAGATGAAAGATCAGACATACAGGGTTGGCTCTGGCAAGAGTTGGAAATGTACTAGCAAGAAAGCAAGAAAAAGAATCTGGAGTAAGCCCCAAACTATTTAGCCTATTTCCTCAGACAGTGTTGTCTTTCTGGGCATCAAACAGTTACCAATCATGTAGACACATGGGCGCCATTGGGGACCCCAGGGGCTTAGAAATAAATATAAGAGGTCTGCCCTATGGCAAGGCAGGAGAGCTGAGTCACTCACCAAATTCAGTGCTCCCTGTTCTGTAGACAAAGTTCTCTAAAACATGTTAAAGGTTAAACATCTCTCACTTTCTCTGTTAATTAAATGCAATAAAAAATAAAATTAAAAAAAAAAAAACAATGACAGGGAACTAGGGAGGGAGGTCACTTGTTAAGAAAGGGCTTTGAGGGGCTGTAACGAGTTAGCCCTGGTTGTGGCGGCTTCAATGACTCTCAGGATGAAAGTCCCATATTGGCAAAACCAGTTAAAAAAAAAAAGCACTGAAGAAGAGTCAAGAGGGTCTCTGGATTCAAGAATATTCTATCATTTGGCAGGCTTCCCTCACCCACTGCTGGGATTAGCCTGTTAGACAATCCCAGAATAGCTCTCAAGCCAGATACATCCTGGCATGTAGTGCCTGGTTGCCTGAGGCTGTATTTTGGGTCTGGTTATGTCAGTTGTACTACTCCACCTTCCAGAACCATCCATCTGGGAGAGGAGTGGTACCCTTGACTAATGCTTTGGGACTGAACCTGGCTCAGGGTGAATCTTTGTTGGAGGGAGGTAGGGGAAGTTCATCAGAATGTTAGAGAGATCACAGAGCAAATGATGACAGAGGGAAGGCAGAGGCCAGGGCTCTTGCACATGGGTGATCTGTTTTTCCTGTCACAGGAGCTGCCCATCAACTTTCCAGAAGAAAAAGAAAACAGGTAACTTTGGGGCTGGGGGGAGAGTCTGAGGGAGGCAAATTAGAGAAGACAATAGAACTGCCACCTTTGGAAAGGGTAATAAGGGTAGAAAAGGAGTGAAAGAATAAAGGGAGACAGCACATCAAAGAGAATCCTGGTTACTGCATTCAAGACCAGTTCTCTGGATCTTATCCCTTCCATTATGTCAGAGTGGCAGGGTTGGTTTCATTCATCTAGCAAATATTTACTCAGCACTTATACTGTGTGAGGGTCTGTGTGGAGTCCCAAGCAGGCAGAGAGGCACAAGAAGAAAGACACATGATCTCAGTCCTGAAAGAGCTGAAAATCAAATTTAAGAGATAGATTCATATACACAAACAACTGTAATATCATCTGCCAGTGCAATAATAGATGAGCTACACTCATGCTGTGGGAGAATGGGAGAAGACATTGATGTCAAAATGTCAAAGAAATAATAGCAAAGGGTCAGGCATCGTGGCTCACATCTGTAATCCCAGCACTTTGGGAGGCCAAGGTGGGTGGATCACTTGAGGTCAGGAGTTTGGGACCAGCCTGGCCAACATGGTGAAACTCTACTAAAAATACAAGAATTAGCTGGGCATGGTGATGTGGGTCTGTAGTACCAACTACTTGGGAGGCCGAGGCACAAGGATCACTTGAACCTGGGAGGTGGAGGTTTCAGTGAGCTGAGATCGTGCCACTGCACTCCAGCCTAGGCAACAGAGACTCTGTCTTAAAACAAACAAACAAACAAACATAAATACAAAGTTCATAAGTCAGCAGAAGATGGAGGAGAGGGTGTTTTAGGCAGAGAAATCGGCTCATGAAAAAAAAAAGATTGACCTGATTCAAAGAGGCTGACTGGTGTAGCTGAGCACTTACCACCTTGCATTGTAAGTTCATTTACTTATTTTTACTTACTTGTTTCCCCTAGCAGACTGTAAGCCCCCTGAGGCAGAGGAAACAGCCTACTCATCCTTCCAACCCGAGAACATAACACAGAGCCGGGCACATAATGGGTTCTCATGTTGAACTATGTTAGGGGCTGTCAAAATTGAGGATGGGAGATATTATGGCCAGACTGTGAAAGGGCTAGATTGTAAACCCTGCTTTGGATTTAGGACTAGTAGACATAAAAGTGAGGATGGGCTGGGCACAGTGGCTCACGCCTGTAATCCCAGCATTTTGGGAGGCCGAGGTGGGCAGATCATGAGGTCAAGAGATTGAGGCCACCCTGGCCAACACAGTAAAACCCCATCTCTACTAAAATACAAAAATTAGCTGGATGTGGTGGTGCACGCCTGTAGTCCCAGCTACTCGGGAGGCTGAGGTAGGAGAATTGCTTGAAGCCGGGGGGAGGCGGAGGTTGTAGTGAGCTGATATCAGCCACTGCACTCCAGCCTGGCACCTGGTGAAAGAGCGAGACTCTGTCTCAAAAAAAAAAAAAAAAGAAGTGAGAATGGAAGCAGGGAGATTAGACAGAAGCCCGCCGTAATTGTTTAATAGTGATTTGAAGAAGCAATCTCAATAGAGACAGGGAAGAGAGAATGGATTTAAGCTGGATTTCTTTCTCTCAGGAAGCCAAGCAAGACGGACACTGAAGCCGCAGCCACAACAGCTGCAGCAGAATGGCCCAAAGGTAATGAATGACAGGCCTCTGTCCCCTCTCTGGGGCTGCTCAAACATGGGATCCCAGTACTCAAATCTTTTGCCCTGCAACAGACACATTTCAGTCACCTGTAGAATCTGCTGGCTCTGTCTGTTCTCTGCCCCTCAAAGGAGCAAAGCGAAGGGGCATAAGTCGACCTGCCCCTGCATTGGAGGTGAGGGGCAAAACCAAGCCATGAATCTCCCTTAATGCTATCCTTTCCTCGCAGGACCATGAAACAACAGGACATACATATGAGCGGGTATTACAGCAGCAAGGGTCTCAACAGAGGAGTCCAGCCTTCATGTCAGAAGACAGCAACTTACATTATGCTGACATTCAAGTGTGCAGCCGTCCCCAGCCACGCTCTGGCCGAGAAGTGAAACACGTGCATTTAGAACACCCTACAGAGTATGCGATCCTTCGCTTCCCCCAGGCCGCACCTCACTATGACAGCAAGAACGGGACCCTGGTGTGACCCTTGGGGAGGCAGACCCAGCCCATGTTAACCACTACTCCTGTGGGGTAGAATCTACTGCTTTGGGGAATTGGGTGGCAACCCAGGGATGTTGGCCACGTTTTAACCTTAAAGAACTACGAAGCCCCTGAATTGTGGGCGTCCCGTTTCTCCTCTGGCTTCTTACTTGCCATTGTTCGGTTGGAGTTATAGTTGGTTTAGCTGTGGGTGGATAGAATTCCACATGAGGTTAGGTGGCGTGTGCAGGGAGGTAGGTCTTCGACCCCACCTTTGTTGCTCCTGCTCTTGAAAAGCGCAGAAAGAGCAGGTTACCCTATAAGCACGTGGGCTTATCTTGTCGGACTTGAATTAAATGGTATCATTTTTTCACACACCTTAAACTCCAAAGCTGAAGGGGAGGTGCTCCGGAAAAGCATTCTGAGCTTTTGCACTCAGACACCAGGGCTGGTTTGGGCCATTTCTTCAGTGGCTGGGTCCGGTTCCAGACCTTAACAGACAAATGGGGGAACGGGGCTGAGGAGTGGAGAAAGAGTTCTCCAACCATGGCCTACAGGACTTCCAGTCACTGAGACCGACAGCACAGCGAGGGCCGGAAACTTCCTCGGCGGGACTGTGGGATCTCGCGGGTGCGGGGCCGCTAGGATCAATAAATGGCCTGAGGAACAAGCCTGACGCGTTTCCTGGGGCGCAGCTCCAAGTCTCCTCGCTAGGACAGCCGATCCCGCCCAGTTTTAAGGGCGGTTCGAAGGTCCAGCCAGTAGAGAGGCCTTCCGGTCCCACCCCCAGGCCGCGGCCGGAGGCGGAGCTGGAGGGGGAGGGGTTTAGGAGAACAGGGGGAGGGCTCCCATTGGCAGAGGGCGCCGTTTCCTAGGCAGGGTCCATGCCGGCATTGGTTGTTGTCTGGCTCCTGGGAGGCGGGTCCGAAACGGCAGGGGCGGGATCTGGGACGGCAAGGGGTGAGGTCAGGGCATGCAGGAGGAGGGATCCGGAGGGCTGGAGGCGGGGCCAAGGCCAGCAAGCGTTGGCTCCAGCGGGCTGGAGGCGGGCGGGGCCTGGGGTCGGCCTCCGCATCACCATGGCAGCAGGAATGCCGCTGCAACGCAAGAGCAGGGCAGGCTGAGCCCTGGAGGGCTGGGGATAGAGATGCTGAACCAGATGGACCCATCATTTAAGAGGTAGGTGCTGAAAAGTGGCGGGTAACTGAAAAATATTACCCCAGTTGAGCAACCAGATTGAAACTGGGGACACGTAGAGGTGGCGAGGATGAAGTGGGTAACAGGAGGCTAAAATTCAAAGACCAAACCCGCTCTCAGCCTTGTGCATTCTTAGCCTGCAGTTCCTGCTTCAGACTTTCAGAGCTTGGAGAGGAGAGGTAACGCACTCCCCTTTCTCAGTCTATTCTCCGTTTTCCCCAAATACCGCTTCCCCTCGGCTGGTCACTAAGAGATGATTAAAGACGGGTAGAGTACTGAAAATGAAATTGTAGCACACGCATACACAAAAGCTGGCAATAATAGTATCAACCCCAGAAAGTGTAATATTTTAAAGCGCTCGCAACAAGTACGTAGTTTGTAGGCAAGTGTTGGCTGCCATTATCATCATTACCATTATCACTTTTTCCCCGACCGTTGTCTGGCAAAGATCCCATGCAGACGATTCAGAAGAGGTGGATTGGAGGACTGCCTCCACCACTAATAGGTAAAGCAGCTCTCTAGCCTATTTTCTATATATTTAAATGAAGGTGGCTGGGCGCAATGGCTCACGCCTGTAATCCCAACACTTTAGGAGACCGAGGTGGTTCGAGACCAGCTTGGCCAACATGATGAAACCCCATCTCTACTAAAAAATGCCAAAAATTAGCCTGGCTTGAGCGCCTGTAGTCTCAGCTACTAGGGAGGTTGAGGCAGGAGAATCGCTTGAACCTGGGAGGCAGAGGTTGCAGTGAGCCCAGAGATCTGCACTCCAGCCTGGGCGACAGAGCAAGACTGTCTCAAAAAAAAAAAAAAAAAAAAGGAAAGAAAAAGAATTATGCATGCTGTCTCTCTGGGTTAAAACTGAGTTTCTGAGGATGGAGGGAAGTAGATGCCATTGGCGAAGCTTCCAGTATTTCTCCTGATTATCGTCAGAATACTTCCTGTGGTCCTTGATTAATAAATATAGGAAGAAGGGAAAATACACTGTTGCTTGACTAATGATAGGGGAGTATTACTCTTCACTTTATTACTATTAATACCTAAGCAACTAGGTTTTAAAATGCCACTGGGTTAGCTGGGTGTGGTGGTGCACATCTGTGGTCCTAGTTACTTAGGAGGCTGAGGTGGGAGGATCACTTGAGCCCAGGAGTTAAAGGCTGCAGTAAGTTATGATTGCACCAGTGCACTCCATCCTAAAGTGCTGGAGCGAGACCTTATCTCTAAAAAAATAAAAATAAAATTTAAAATGCCACTGGGATAGCCTTGTTGTGCTTGTTTGTAGTATCTTCAGCTGGACTTCCTGCTAACCAGGGTCCTATTTCTGGTACTTCAAGATGACTTAAATTGGTAGGTTTTGGGAAGGGGCCTGGCCCCAACTAGGTTGGTTTAGCTTTAAAAAAATTTTTTTCCTGCCTTATTATTTTGTACATTTCTTATTCTTTCTGTTTTAAGGTTGGCCCTGATTCGGCTCTTCTAGGGACACTTCAAGATGGGAACCCAAGTGGTTATGAGATTCTGTAACTCCTTGCTGCCAACAGAGCCTTTGGTAAGTTTTTGGTGTACTGTAGTGAAAAGGGTGATGATGTTTCTGGAATTTCAATATTGTTTTACCTCTGGGGATTTCTCCATCACGACTCAGATCCTAGAACAGAATTTTATATATTTGTCTTATTTTTTTTTTGCTTTTCCTTCTTGTGGAAATTCTATTAATAGGTCTCTTTAACCTTGATTCATCTTTTTCTGGAATTAATAACATGAGGCAGAGGTTGAAAAATTCTAGCAATTAATCAGAATATATACATTTTAAAAAGATTTAAAGTTATAACAAACTATAACAAGCAATAATGTGTGTTAATTATAGAGCATTGGAAAAATATTGCAAACTATGATTTTTAAAAATGCAAACCATAATTCTCCCACCCAGAAGTACACTGTTAATATTCTGGAAAATATTCTTGCAGTCTCTCTCTCTCTCTCTCTCTCTATATATATATATATGTATATATATATATATATATATATTTTTTTTTTTTTTTTTTTTTTCTTGAGAGGGAGTCTTACTCTGTCACCTAGGCTGGAGTGCAGTTGTGTGATCTCGGCTCAATGCAACCTCCACCTCCCAGGTTCAAACGATTCTCCTGCCTCAGCCTCCCAAGTAGCTGGGACTACAGGCACGTACCACCATGCCCTGCTAATTTTGTGTATTTTTAGTAGAGACGGGATTTCACCATGTTAGTATATTTTTAACATGAGATATTATGCTGTACATGCTGTGCAAACTTTTTAATTTGCTTTGTTTCATTTAATGTTAACAAAAAATTGTTAAAATATTTTTATGTTAAAATGTCATGTTAACATAAAATTGTTAAAATGTTTGTTTTAATGTTGGTTCGTGTTTGGTAAACAAAATGGCTGTGATTTTCTTAACTAGTTTCTGTTGTTGGACTTTTAGTTTCCCTCATCCTTGCCCCCCAAATTGTAAAGAATTAGTTTCCTTATTTAGGACTAAGTCAGGCCAGGTGAGGTGGTGGCTCATGCCTGTAATCTCAGCACCTTGGGAAGCTGAAGCCAGAGGATCGCTTGAGGCCAAGAATTCAAGACCAGCCTGAGCAACATAGTGAGGCCCCCCCGACTTTCTTTCTTTCTTTCTTTTTTTTTTAAAGACACGGTTTCACCATGTTGGCCAGGCTGGTCTTGAACCCCTGACCTCAAGTGATCTGCCCACCTCAGCCTCCCAAAGTGCTGGGATTACAGGCATGAGTCACTGCGCCTGGTTGACTTTCTTTCTTTTTTTATTTTGAGATGGAGTTTTGCTCTTGTTGCCCAGGCTGGAGTTCAATGGTATGATCTCGGCTCACTGCAGCCTCTGTCTCCTGGATTCAAGTGATTCTTCTGTGTCAGCTTCCCGAGTAGCTGGGATTACCGGCACCTGCCACCACGCCTGGCTAATTTTTGTATTTTTAGTAGAGACAGGGTTTCACCATGTTGATCAGGCTGGTCTCTGTGGGTAATCCCCCATATAGGCAGTGAGGAATAAGAGCTAAGCAGAACCCTGGCACAGTTAGGGCTTGAAGAATATCTCACCTTATAGTGTTACTACTCAGCTATTTCCTTTTATATAGTCCTTTATATAATCATATATTAGTTTATAGAAAGAGGGCTTGAAGAATTCCTTTATATAATCCTCTATACATAATCGTATAATAGTTGATAGTATGAGTGCCTAAAGAATATTTCCGTACTTATATACCTATAATTATATCTTAGTTCATAATTGGAGGAATGCCTAGAGTGGACACAGTACAGAGCATGAATTAATGAGTAAGCAGCTTACAATCAGAGGAATGCCTAGAGCAAACACCGTGCAGAGCATGATTTAAGGGAAAAACAGTTATACCAGGACAAGAATCCATGGCCCAGGCAGCAGCATTCAGTATCGTAAAGATACCCGCTGTATGGCAGGCTTGGGGCGAGAGCCACTCCTCCTGATAAAGGAGTTGTAGGACCTTGCTCCAGTTCTTGTGGAAGGCTGCCCTCAGAATGGCAATCCACCTTGGTGACTGTGAACTTTATCAGCTCTTGCTACTGCGCTACTTGAAAAGCATCTTCCCATAGAACCCATTGGAAGCTGCCAGAAGGTGGCAGTAACCTTGACAGCTCTGTCACTGCTATGTGACTTAAAGCATCCTCCCATAAATCTTCTTAGAAGTAGTTTGCCCATAGATAGAAGTATTGCACACTGCACCCTTTTCACTGCGCAAGGCTCACCCTCAAGCCTCGGTGACCTAATGGGGGTGGACCCCTTACTGCACATGGCCCTTGCCTTCGTGGGAACAGGCCCCTTGCTTGCCTTCAAGGGAACGGGCCCCTTGCTGCACACTGTCCACCTCCTGGCCTAGGTGACCTAATGGGGGTGGACCCCATGTTTTATTGCTCACGACCCTATCACTATCCTTAAAGATGATTTCACTCACTGCCCTGCCCCCTAACCTATACACAATAAATATTCATGCTTCTGGACATTCGGGGCCTCGCCTGACTCCGCCTATAGGTGGCGTGGCCCCCCCCCAGCCCAGCTGCGTTTTCCTTGTACTTCTGTGTCCTGTCTCTTTATTTCTCGGATCCTGCGCCTCAGCACAGCATAAGGCTCACCCCATGACCCTCTGGGGCCTAACGTGCCCTACAGGTCTCAAACTCCTGACCTCAAATAATCCACTTGCCTTGGCCTACCAAAGTGCTGGGATTACAGGCATGAGGCACCGCATCTGGCCAAGACCCCCACCTTTCTACAAAAAATTTAAAAATTAGCTGGATCTGGTGGCATGCACCTGTAGTCCCAACTACTCGGGAGGCTGAATGAGGTGGGAAGATTGCTTGAGCCTGGGAGGTCGAGGCTGCAGTGAGCTGTGATTGTGCCTGTGTACTCTAGCCTGGGCAATAGAGTGAGACACTGTCTCCAAAAATAATTTTTTAAAAGACTATATAAGGCCAGGCATAGTGGCTCACACCTGTAATCTCAGCACTTTGGGAGGCAAAGACAGGTGGATCACTTGAGGTCAAAAGTTTGAGACCAACCTGGCCAACATGGTGAAACCCCATCTCTACTAAAAATACAAAAATTAGCCAAGCATGGTGGCAGATACCTGTGATCCCAGCTGCTCAGGAGACTCAGGCAGAAGAATCACTTGAACCCGGGTGGCGGAGGTTGCAATGAGCTGAGATCATGACACTGCACTCCAGCCCAGGCAACAGAGTGAGACTCCATTTCAAAAAATAAATAAATGAAAAATAAAAAGATAAAAGACAGGTGAGCATGGTGGCTCACACCTGTAATCCCAGCAATTTGGGAAGCTGAGGCAGGCAGATCACAAGTTCAGGGGATTGAGACCACCCTGGCTAACACGGTGAAACCCAGTCACTACTAAAAATACAAAAAATTAGCCAGGCGTGGTGGCATATTCCTGTAGTCCCAGCTACTTAGGAGGCTGAGGCAGGAGAATCACTTGAACCTGGGAGGCAGAGGTTGCAGTGAGCCAAGATCGTGCCACTGTACTCCAGCCCAGGCTATAGAGCAAGACTCCGTCATAAAAATAAATAAATAAATAAATAATGACATCAAAGAATGTGAACATTTAAAATAATAAATTACCTTGTAAAAGAATTGTGGAGTCAGATTTTGTATACCTCTTTCAGAAGGCAGGTGGACATCAGTTGGGAGTTAGGTCCTTGGTAGAAATCTAGCTACCTGTTTCAATGAGACCTTCAATCTTGCAGAAACATGATTTGATGGTAGTGTAATTACTGATGTGGAGCTCTGACACCTGATCAGCTGGTAGGCCAGAGGCATAGGGGTGCATTTTCAGTGCTGTTACAGAGAAACTCAAGTGTCACTTCCAAAATATGCACCAGATGTCGCTAGTCTTAATATAATATTCACCCACAGGATAGCTGGCAGATAACCTTTTTTTTTTTTTTTTTTTTTTTTTTTGAGACAGGGTCTCACTCTGTCGCCCAGGCTAGAGTGCAGTGGCACGATCTCGACTCACTACAACCTCCACCTCCTGGGTTCAAGTGATTCTCCCACCTCAGCCTCCAGAGTAGCTGGTACTATAGGCACAGGCCACCACGCCCAGCGAATTTTTGTATCTTTTTTTCTTTTTTGGTAGAGATGGGGTTTCACCATGTTGGCCAGGCTGGTCTCGAAATCCTGAGCTCAAGTGATCCACCTGCCTTGGCCTCCCAAAGTACTGGGATTACAGGCGTGAGCCACTGTGCCTGGCCACTGGCAGATAACTTTTGAAATGTGAATTTTAAAACGTCATGTGAAAAAAGAAAAGAAATCCATAACCCAGGAATAGGTTAAAAACATCATATAGAATATTTTTGCATATCTGCTTTGGTGTGGTTTATATTAAGCAGTAGCATCTGCTGATTACTTTGGCGACATCCTACTCTAGTCTTTCACCATTCTGTCTTTTTCCCTTCTTCTGCCCACTCAGTCTGTCACATTCACCATGTATACTCTTTCCTCACGTACTAGTTACTGGATTCTCAGTTTTACTAGTCTTCCTTTTACTATTCTTCCCTCCAGTCTTGTTTCTTGCTCCTATGTGTTATGTGTATATTTATGTGTAACTGTCAGTTCTTCAAGCTTTCGCTAAAAGAATAAGACCTGGCATATAATGACTTATAAGAGGTGCTCAGCATCTATTTAATGAATGTTTAATGAAAGAATGTATAAATGAATGAGAGGAAAATACAGGGTACTAAAAATTGTTTATATTTGGCTTGAGAAAACACTAAAAGAGATAAAGATTCACATTCATGAATTACCTATAATTAAGTGCTAAATGACACACTATTCAACATGCTAGACTTAATGGTTTTTTGTTTTGTTTGTTTTTTGTTTTTGTTTTTTTGAAGCAGTGTCTCACTCTGTTGCCCAGGCTGAAGTGCAGTGGTGTAGTCATGGTTCACTGCAGCCTGAAATCCCAGGCTCAAGAGAGCCTCCCCCATCAGCTTCCTGAGTAGCTAGAATTACAGACACATACCACCATAAGTGGCTAATTTTTGTATTTTTTTGTATTGTGTATTTTGTGTGTGTGCCACTGCACTCCAGCTTGGGCAGCAGAGTGAGATGATCTTGTCTCTTAAAAAATAAAAGACATTATTTCTGAGAGTCATTTAAAATATTTTTATTGACAATTGTAATTATTTATTTATTCAAACTGCCTTTCTGTTACTTCATAGTCATGAATTATTGCCCATAATAGTTGTGTTAAATTTTATATAGATTTGAATTTCACACTTCTTATTTTTACGCTGACAGAAGACACAGGCAATATTTTCACAAAATGATGGTTTTGTTTTAAGGCTCAATGTCTTACTTAGGCTAACATGTTACTCTATTTATTTTTTATTTTTATTTTTATTTTTTTTGAGACGGAGTTTCGCTCTTGTTATCCAGGCTGGAGTGCAATGGCGCAATCTTGGCTCACCGCAACCTCCACCTCCTGGGTTCAAGCAATTCTCCTGCCTCAGCCTCCCGAATAGCTGGGACTACAGGCTGTACCACCATGCCCAGCTAATTTTTGTATCTTTAGTAGAGACAGGGTTTCACCATGTTGACCAGGATGGTCTCGATCTCTTGACCTCGTGATCCACCCGCCTCGGCCTCCCAAAGTGCTGGGATTATAGGTGTGAGCCACTGCGCCCAGCCTACTCTACTTATTAACTGAAGTGATGAATGTTTCCTCCACTGGCTCATTCATTCAATAAAGAAAAAATATTTACTGAATACCTTCTATGTTGCAAGCTTCATATGAAAGTATTGCATAATGGTAAAGAACCTGGACTTTGGCTTCACCATATAGTAGCTGTTGGATCTGTGACAAATTACTTCTCCAAACCTCTCTTTCTTTATATGTAAAAAACCTACTGTTTATGGTAATTGTGATAGTCAAATGAGCTAATCTACTAAGTGCTGAGTACAGGGTGTGGCACATGGTAAAAGCTCAATTTTGCTATTATTACTGTTGTATATAGATATTTGGGTAGCTTTTAGTTTATGGCAGAAGTGTCTGCCATTATTGTCAAAGTAATGCAGGACTGAAGAAGCCAGGTTAAGTTCAGAAATCAGGCAGCATGGCAGAGATATGGAGAAAGCAGTCTGCAGTCTGCTGGGTTCTTTGCTTCTGCTTCCAGGCAGAATGAATTACTGGCCTGCAGGAGCAGGAGTGGTTCCAGCTATCCAGACAGCTTGTAGTTTTCCCACATACAAACACCATGGAATGTCTGATCACTGTCCCAATTATTCCTAGTTCTTGTAGCTAACCCACATACTCTCCCAGCTCTTATGTTGATATTACAACATGGTAGGATCGAGAGGATGGAAGGAATGGTAAATGTTATTGTTGTTTGAGGCAAAAGCTCAGTTCTTCACCTGAACCATTTTGTAGGGCCAACTAAGATAACTGTGGTGAACATCTCTTCTGAGCAAAAAAAATAAAAATAAAAAAATAAAAAAAGGACATTATATGGTCTGACAGGAATTTTGTGCCTTTTCCAAATATGAGAGGCAGACTGTATGTAAAATAGTATAATTTTTAGAACATATCTTAATAGTCATATGGGGACAGTAGAATGAATATTTTGAAATTGTACTATTTAAATCAAAATTAAATGCCATTAAAATTTTAGTTCCACAGTTGCATTAGCTGTAATTCAAGTGCTCAATAGCCACATGTGTGGCCACTATACTGCACAGCATAGATATAGAACATTTCCATCTTCACAGGCAGTTCTAGTAAACACCATTGCTTTAGAATATGTGGTTTGTCTAGTTACAGAGTTTTAGGGAATAGTGTAATATGGGAGCATATGCCTTATAATACATTTTAAAAAAATATATTCACTACAGGTCTCTCTTAATTCCTCCAGCATGCTATGACGGGCAGTGCAAAAAGCACAGGGCCGGACTCGAGGCCTCTAGTTCATATCTTCTCTTCCATATTGACTTGCTGAGTAACTGTGAGCACCTCTCCTAGACTTGCTGCCTTCTTCTGTGATGCAAGGGAGTCGGGCCAAGTAAGGAAGTTGGGCCAAAATGTTTTGGAGCTTTAAAATTCAGTGATTTCATAAACACTGGGCTCACAGATCCTACTTTGATCAAAGACTTGTTGTTTGAGAAACACTGACCTCTGGCATAGAAAAACTGTCAGCAGGACCTCCCTCTGATGTCTCAATATTTTCTGCTCTGTGTACAAAGCATGAGGATCTCTCAACCAATCAGAATTCTCTACCCAGGGATCCACCAACTAGGTATTTTGGTTTTGTATTATTATGCATGTAAATGTGTTGCATGCAAGTCTGTGCTGTTGGAAATTTCATGCTTCTCTTTATAAAAGAACTTGTTGACTTGACATGGGTTAGTGACTCTCCCAGGCGTGTTACACCATGAAGTGTGGTAGTGCCAAAGGGAGTTCTTGGCAGTTAAATTCCTCAGCTAGATTATGAAGGACAGGGGTCTTCGGACTTGTGGGCTGCTCAAGTTTAGAATGATTTGGTGTCTTACCTTTTCCCTAGCATCATCCAGAATAGAACCCACTGCATTCAGCCAGCAGCTATAGCTCAACACCTGTGCTGACCCTCTGCTGACTTCCTGTTGTGGTCAGAGGGAGATGTGTTCTTTTTCAGAAACATCTTTGTGTTTAGCAGCTTTAGAGATTCAGACAAAATATTGCTAATCTTGTGCCTCTTGGTAAGGATTTTCTTTTTCTCTGAGGACCTCAGGAGGTCATTAGGTTCAATAACAGCCATTACTGACTTTTCTTGCTAAGGTACTAATCAGGGTTTGAGGAGGAATCTGGACTTTCTGGAAAATCATAACTGTAGACTCCTAGCTCCTTGAGCCGCCTGTCACTGATTGGCTGCGTCCTTGGACAAGGCCCTGACCTTCTCTGAGCCCTAATGCTCTGTAAACCCTTCCTCTCCATCTGGGATCACGAGGTGGAATGTAAAATGAATGTTTTTTTCAGCGTCAAGTTTTCCTGTAGAAACAAGAATTTGCACTGAGTTCCAAATGACTAGGATTCCTAAAAATAAATAATCAAGGCTATGACTTGAATAGTTAGAAACAGCGTAGAATAGCTTTGTTTCACTTGAGGAAGCTTTTTACCTCTTTCAAATGCACCAGGACATTTTTGCAGTCTTTAATTAAAACCCATTTATTTAAGAACACATTAAAATAGGGGTTGTACAATTTAGCAGTTATTTTACAAAGAATGAAAGAAGAAAAATTTTGGAAAAGACTTGGTCATCCTTGATGTTTCTGTTGCGATCCTGTATGTTTAGCACTGTTCTACTGAATGTATTCTATTGAATATAATCAATAACTAAAGTTATTTCTATCCCCCTTTTCCCTTTCTTCCTCTGCCCTTCTTCTCTTCTTTCCTTTCTGTTTCCTCTTCCTTAGCTTGACCTCACCGTCCAGGGCCCATGTGGAAAAAGGTTGCGGTTTTCGGTTAGTCTGGGGGAAAATCCTATGATTCACGCCCTTTCCTACCTACCTTCTGGTAGGGTGTTTGTGGCCTTAAACTACCAGTGTGTGCGTGCGTGTGTGTGTTCGTGTGTGTGTTGTGCGCCCTCCCCACGGGGCACACCCGCTCGCAAGCCTGGTGTGGTGTATGTGCGCGCTGCGAGCGCATCCATACGCCAGCCCGGCCGCCTGTTGGTCAACGTGTGTGTGTGTGTGTGTCCGCCTGTTGGTCGAGTGTGTGTGTGTGTGTCCGCCTGTTGGTCGAGTGTGTGTGTGTGCGTGTGTGTGTAGCGCACGCACACACGCCCGCGCAGCAGCCCGGGGGTGTGTGTGCGCGTGCGTTCGTGCGTACAGCGCGCGCCCTCGCCAGCCCGCTTGCCTGCGGGGCTTTCCCGCATGGTAGCGGGGCTGGGGGCCGCCCCGCAGCGCCGCTCCACCCAGTGCGCGCCCAGCTGTTTCCATAGGAACCGAGACCGCGCCTGGCCCATCCAGCCGAGGCCCCCGTGCGAGCATGCCCAGTGCAAGCCGCTAGTTTGGCTCCAGTCTAGGTTTCCAGTAAGTGGCATGCGGGACTCCGGAGGGATCCCAATGAGCTGAGCTGCCGAGAGCCTTTGTGTGCAGAGGGCGGAGGAGGAGGCAGCTGCGGCCGCTGGGCTGGAGACCCCGCCCGGGAGCCCCCAGTAGGAACAATGCTAGCCTGCCTGACCCGAGGGAACTTACTGGACGTCCTGCAGGAGGGCTTCAATGAGGTAAATGTCCAGATCCTCCCACTCCTCAGCTTCTCTCGCCCAGCGTCTCCCGCCCAGTCTCCGGAAGGAGATTCTGCAAATCGCCCGCAGAACCCCAAGAGGGCTAAGGTGGTGCTTGCGGTGCAGATGGGAGAAATCAGAAGGGCTGCCTGCCCGCAGCTACGCTGGGCCATGACCTTCCCTGATCGCTTACCTGAACCCAGAGGACAGGACCATAATTCAGATATCACCTCCTTCCAGAAGAGGGAGGGGTGTCTCCATCCTCCCCAGAGATTATCCCAAAGGAAATCCTCAGGGAATCCCTGGATATTTCGCAAAAGTGCTCATCTATTTCAGGAGCTAACCAGTGGAGCCAAGGGAGGGTGGGGTGGTACTGCATTGGTAGAAAGTTTGAGAGGGCAGGGGACTGTAGATGGTCCATGTGAAGTACCCTCTTCATGTCTGAATCTCTTTCTGAGTCCGGGGCAGTAGATTTCTCTGCAATCAAGGACGTGGTTGTCTGAGAGGAGCTACAGAGCGAGAGGAGACCTAGGTCCTGGGCCCAGTCCCAAGGAGCAAGCATGTGCACCCATCCATGTGAGAGCAGAGGAACTGGGACCTTAATCTGACAGGCAGGATGGGCTATGGCTGACAAGGGCTTATTTCCTCCTCGCTGGTTTCTCTCACAATTCTGTTTATTCCATTTGCTTTTCTGTGACCCAGGAAATTCTGGTTTGGGATGCTTCCCCCTCAAGATTTGCTTCATATGTCTTCCACTGAAGCTAAGCCTCACTCCTGCGGGTTATCTTAGCCCAGCCTCCAGGGAAACCCATGCTGTTAGTTGTACCTTTCTTCATTTCTCTCTCCCTCCTTTTCTTTCTATCTCTCTTTTTCTTCCCTCTGCGACTCTCTCAAATTTAAGATTTTTAAAATCAGTTTTTATTCAACATATGAATACATTGTCTTGTTAAATATGAACATTACAGGGAAGACTGCAGTGCCTTTGGTTCCCGCCATTCCAGCCTTTTCCCCAGAAATAACCATTCTCATGAATTCGTGTATAAGGTTTTATTTCTCCAGCTACACTATGGACTCCTTCCTTAATTCCTATTTCTAATTAAGAAGCTCTGCAGCCTGACCTGCCACAGAACCGTCCCCAGTTCTGGCCCCAGTGCCCCAGCCTTGTTCCTAACACAGAGGAAAACTGCAGAAATGCTGTCCCAACCTAATTGAGTTGGAATTTTCCTTTGGCCAAGGGGTGTTACAACCTTCAGTGAAGGGCAAAGCTTACGTCCCATCTGCACTGCAGGGCACCTCATCTTTGCATCATTCCTGTCTCAACACATGTAAGGGAATTGCTAACAAAGAGCTATAGTCTAAGAGTTGAAACACAGAAGAGCCAGGAAGCCTACCTCTGAGTGATTCCAATATTCTGGTTCTTCTTTTCTGACTCTGCCTTTGGGCTGCCCCTGTTCTTCAGCTGCGTAAGTCTGACTTATTCACCAATTGTAGCAGAAGCTCTTTTAGTCGTCTTATACCTCCTGCCCCAACTTAAAACAATAACAACAAAACTCAGCTCTTGATGGTCCCACTGTCTGTTTAGGAGGAGGAAACCAGCACAGAGTTGGTCCTAATCTTTGTTTTCTGCACATTTTCACTTCAAAACCTTTCGACTGAAGAGGCACGTAAACTAAGAGGCTTGGCCGTCTGTTTCATGCTTTGGTGCTTCCATAAATATCCCCTGACCTCCAGTTCTTGAAAAACGTAAGGGCATTAGGGAAAAGGGAAATGAGAGAGTCATCTTTTTGTGGTGGTAGTGGAATCTTCATAAAAACAACAGATGCATAACTTTTTAATTAATCGATCCATAGAATAATGCAGTAATGCCTCTTTTCCTTCTCTGATATTTGATTTTTCTACCCATCCTGTAGACTTCCCTCTACCCCCTCCACAAGCTAATGTACATCTGTTCCTCATTGTTAGATTTGAACTCTGATAGCTAATAAGTACTTTTGGTTTCTCTGAAAAATTGACATCATCTAAATAATAATTGTAATATGTTAAATTTGAATGGTTCCTTGCAGTTTAAGTAATTCTTTCACATTCTATATTAAATAATTCATTTTACATACAGTACTACATTTAGTGCCACTGAATAATAGTGGAATTGGTTATTTTAGGATCCATGGGTCCCTGTTTGACCTATTCCAGCCTCCAGGGTTGCTTAATAGATCCAGTTATATTCAATTTATTTTTTTTTAGAGTCCTTGAGATAACGATGTAAACAGGGATTTAAAAGCTAGTATCAGAGTACACTTTAATTCTTCTGAGAATTCCTACTGAGGCTATGAATACCACACATGTATCCAGTCACCTCTTGGGAATGATCCAAGTATATCTAAAGCTATTCTTCATCACCCAGATGCTTTATAGGTCTGTGTGGTTAGGGCTGTGACCTCATTCTCTATGGCAGAGAAAACTGCCACAGGAAATGGAGCTATGGCCTTAATTGGTTAATTATAAGGGAACCCTGCAGTAGAGAGAAACTCTGCCTTCTGAATCCTGGCTTCCCTCTATCTACTGTTGGCTTCTGTTCTCAATCCTTTGCCACTATGTATAGCCATGCGTGATAGAATTTTCTTCTACCGCATTTCCTACACAGAGGCCTGGCCTCAACATGTCTGGCAAATAACTCACAGAATTGATCCTTGTCAGTGCTTTCAATGCAATCCCTTTGAATAGCATGGTTAATTTGGACTGTGAATTATCCACAAGTTTTGGCTACTGCCACCCTGGCTGTCATCCCCCATTTCCTATGGCTTGGCCAGGCTTCCTATAGATCACAATTTCCCCAATCTGCATTTGCCTCAAAGCTATTTGTTTTCTCTGCTACTTGGTATTGGTGGCGTTCTATGAATGTTGTAAACATGCCAACGTGGATTTCTGCAGGTGTTTTTTGCAGGGCTGAACTTTCATTAAAAACAACTTTGGTGCTTGTGTTGGGAGGTTTTGAGAGACCTAAGATTGTAATATGGTTGGGCTAATGAGCATTCATTTATTCAGTTATTCATTAGTTATTCATAAATCAGTAATTTATTGAGAGGGGATGGATACAAGAATTGAAAAACACTCAGTTTGTGCTTCCAAGGAGTTTATAGGGAGAGACAGGGTATACTGACATGAAAAGGACTCAACATTTAACCAACCTGTCTGCTCATTGACGCCAGATTTCTTCTCCTGCTCGTCTAGTACATGCATGCAAGCAGTCACTCACTGGATATTCTCTGAATTACTGTGTTTGCCAGGCACTGTGCCAGGATCAGGAAATCCATAGAAATCCAGTAACATAGTCTGTGCCCTATTGGAGCTCACAGGCCAAGGAAGATGAAGTAGCCAGGTATGGTGGTGCATGCCTGTAGTTTCAACTACCTGAGAGGCTATGGCAAGAGGACCACTGGAGCCGAGGAGTTAGTGGCTGCAGGGTGTTGTGACTGCACATGACTGATGACTGCACTCCAGCCTGGATGACACAGAGAGACCCATCTCTTAAAAAAAAAGATAGGCCAGGCGCTGTGGCTCACGCCTGTAACCCCAGCACTTTGGGAGGCTGAGGCAGGCAGATCACAAGGTCAGGAGTTTGAGACCAGCCCGGCCCACATAGTGAAACCTCGTCTCTACTAAAAATACAAAAATTAGCTGAACATGGTGGCGAGCACCTGTAATTCAGCTACTTGGAAGGCTGAGGCAGGATAATTGCTTGAACCTGGGAGGGAGAGGTTGCCGTGAGCCAAGATTGCGCCACTACACTCCAGCCTAGGCGACAGAGCAAGACTCCCTCTCAAAAACAAAAGAAAAACAAGAAAAAGATAAACTAGATGTTCAGAGTGTCAAACTTGGGAAAATTGAAGTGATTCAGAAATCTTACTTGTGGGGAAGAGTGAACCTATGTTTAGCTGTGGTGTGAATGGCCTGGGAGGCTGAAAGTTGGGGGAATGATTTATGAAAATGATGGTTGACAGGAAATTGGTTGTCTGAATCTTAACCTTTTGAACATAAGATCTGGCAGAACTTCCCTACCAGTTTTCCTCCAAATAGAAAAGTAGAAATTGAAATTCCACATTAAGATTCATCCACTTGGCAGTCCCTTAGAAATATAGGAAGAGGCCAGGCATAGTGGCTCATGCCTATAATCCCAGCACTTTGGGAGGCTGAGGCAGAAGGATTGCCTGAGCCCAGGAGTTCGAGACCAGCTTGGGCAACATGATGAGACCCTGTCTCTACAATTAAAAAACAAATAGGCCAGGCGCGGTGGCTCACGCCTGTAATCCCAGCACTTTCGGAGGCTGAGGTGGGTGGATCACAATGTCAGGACTTTGAGACCAGCCTGGCCAACATAGTGAAACCCCGTCTCTACTAAAAATACAAAAAAAGAAAAAGTTAGCTGGGCATGGTGGCGGGCACCTGTAATCCCAGCTATCGGGAGGCTGAGGCAGGAGAATCGCTTGAACCTGGGAGGCGGAGGTTGCAGTGAGCCCAGATTGCGCCACTGCACTCCAGCCTGGGTGACAGTGCAAGATTCCATCTTAAAAAAAAAAAAAAAAAGTGGCCGGGCATGGTGGCATGCGTGCCTGGGGTCCCAGCTACCTTGGGAGGCTAAAGTAGGAGGATCACTTGAGCCCAGGAGGTTGAGGCTACAGTGAGCCATGTTCTTGCCACTGCACTCTAGCCTGGACCACAGGGCGAGACTCTGTTTCAGACACACACACACACACACACACACACACACACACACACACACACACACACACAAAGAGTTTTGGTCTAGTCTGGTCTGATCTCCATAAGGAGGACATAAGTGAGTGAGGAAGAAGATTGGCAAGTGAAACATCACTCCTAAGGGCCTCGTGCCTTCCATGGAGTAGTAGTGGCAACACTGGGCCAATTAGAGGCTTCCAGACATTTTCACAATGAATTCCTCTGTGCTTTGCTGTAGAAATTAAAGGCTTGCTAAGTGTACAGAGCAACACAGCACCAGATTCTCCCACCTTCTTTTTTCTATCCTGTTTGATTTCTCCTCTCCCCATCCAGGCTCATTGGCTTTGTTCCCACAGGAGGCAATGCCAGCTAAACAGATGCACCCTGGCAGCAAGCTATCAGGCAACTTTATGTTCCTCGTGGTGAGTGAGGGGCTGGCCAGGCATGTGGACCAGTGATAGGGTACTGTTAGCCAGGTGCCATTCCCCCAGACAGTTCAGAGGGTCTAGGGAACACTAGAAATGCTTCATCTGCCATGATTGGCCTTGTTGTCTAGGCTGTTAAGTACCAAAGGCTCAAACTGACACTTTCCTGAATACATTTTCTTGTTTGTTATCCCTCAAACCAAGCTCCTTTGAAGTGGTCATGGATATAACTTTCAGTAGGTAGATGTGGTAAGGGAAGAGAGAACCAATTTCACAGGCCCTGCGGGTGGGCTCTATCTCCTATTTCTAGGATGAGGGACACCCCTAGACTATAGAGTGATGCTTCATTCATCTGTTCATTCACATGCATTTATTGGGCACTTACCTTGTAACATGTACTTGTGAAGGAGCAGAGTGTTTGGGGACTCATAACTGATGGAAATTTAAAAATAAGTTTAAGAGATGATATCTTTCAGAAAATCTTCAGCTCTTTACTTTCTGATATATAAAGATTATATATCTCTTTACTTTTGACCATTGGACTGAATACCAATACATTTATCTTCACTTATCCAAGGGAGATCCATCTCGAGATCCCCAGTGGATGCCTGAAACCATGGATAGTACTGAGCTTGACTGCCATCAATCAGATGGCAGTTTCTGTTTCTGTTCATGTCTTCCACCCGCAAACTTAATGTCTTTTCCATCTTAACTAAGCACTCATCACACACTGTGGCCGAAACTGTTGCAGTCTGAGGTATGGCAGCAAAACTAGCATGTATTCCTTTTTCCATCTTCACAATTTCATGGATGAAAGATTTGTTCTTACCATAAATCTTAGCAACCTCAGCATATGATTTTATTTTCTTTCCTTAAGTCAAGAACTTTCACCTTTTCACTTAAAGGTGAAAGTTTATAGTATCTATTGGCATATCTGAATTTCCAGCATCACTGTTCTTATACTTTGAGGCCATTATAGAGTAAAACAAAGGTGACTTGAACACAAGCACTGCGATACCTTGGCAGTCGTTCCAATAAGAAGATAGCAGGTAACATAGACAGTTTGGATATGTTGGACAAAGGGATGAGTCACGTCTTGGGTGAAACAGAGTGGGATGGCACAAGATTTCATCACACTACTCACAGTGTTGGACAATTTATTTATTACTTTTTAATTTTAATTTATTTATTTTTGAGACAGTGTCTTGCTCTGTCGCCCAGGCTGGAGTGCAGTGATGTGATCTCAGCTCACTGCAACCTCCGCCTCCCGCCTCCTGGGTTCACTTGATTCTCCTTCCTCAGCCTCCACAGTAGCTGGGACTACAGGTGAATGCCACCACGCCTGGCTAATTTTTGTATTTTTAGTAGAGATGGGGTTTCACCATGTTGGCCAGGCTGGTCTTGAACTCCTGACCTTAGGTGATCCACCCACCTCAGCCTCCCAAAGTGCTGGGATTACAGGCATGAGCCACCATGCCTGGCTACTATTTGTTCTTATGTCATAAGTCCCATCTTGGTGTATTATTATTTTGACT
>PVKP010034624.1:9508-24145 GCA_004027715.1 Plecturocebus donacophilus
GCCTCAGTCTCTCTAGTAGCTGTGATTACAGTCATGCACCATCACACCAGGCTAATTTTTGTATTTTTAGTAGAGAAGGGGTTTCACCATGTTGGCCAAGCTGGTCTCAAACTCCTGACCTCAGGTGACCTGCCCGCCTCAATCTCCCAAAGTGCTATTATAGACCTGAGTCATCACGCCTGGCCACAAACTTCTAATTCTGGGTTCTGCATGATCAGGAAGAGAATATCCTAGAGGGCAGCTCTCCTTGCATACTGCTTAAGGGACTAGAATGTGGATTCATTTCTGCTAGCTCTTTGATTCTTATAGTCCTTTTTGCTGGCCTCAAACTTGTCAAGCACAGGTTGGCAGACATTCATGAGCTCCTTCAGGCCTCTCTGAAATGGCTCAACAGCTGGAAGAGCACCTCGAGTCTGAATGCATAAACTAATTTTGCTCTCTGAAGGATGGGTTTGAGTGTAACCACAAAATTCCACTTTTTTTTTCAGGGTTCTTCATGACGATGTAATGCAGCAAATTTCCTAGGGTATGTTCCTAGACAAATGTCACACAGTGTCTATCTGTTCCAGCTGCCTGGACCATTTCCAGGGCTGTCTTCCTCTCATCTTCGGCCATTGAGGTCTTCAATCCAGATGTTTTTCTCTCCAGTTCCTGGTCCTCTTCCATCTCAGGGGTGGTTTTCAGATCCTCGGGTGGTGCTGGTGGATGGGTGGGGCCCTCTGCCCCATATCCAGTTGCTTGTGGGAGAAGCAGGAAGAAAGGAACGACCAATGTAGAGATAGTTCTCAACTTCCCCAGACAAATAGTTGTCTTGCAGAGGAAAAAAAAGAAAATTTAAAGTATTACATCTAAAAATCAGTGATTTCCATAAAGATTAACTCAAAGAAACTCCACAACAAACTCTCCTAAGGTCCAGTTAAGGACGTTAGTAATTTGGGGTTTTGTATTTCTCTTCATTTCTCCACCTGGCCTATTTCCTGTTGGAAGGTACTTTGGTTGCCATGAAAACAAACAAATACAACTCGTTTCCTCTAGTTGGACCGCTGGATTCTACTGTTAGCGGAACCTCTCTGGTTCCTTTCTCATGGCCACTTCCTACTTCACTTCAGTGAACCTTTGCCTCTTTCCACTAATCTACCTACTTCCCCATTTTTCTCTCCCAGACTCCCTCTCCTGGTGTGACTGCTCCATTGAATGTGTGGATAGCTATGGGTGTTTGCCTCCCAACTTACACATTCTGTGTGCAAACTGATCTCCCAACAGTGGGCTTGACTCCTGCAAAGACACATTCTTTACAGGGCTATATTGGTTGGTCACTGGAATTAGGAATACCTTGGATATTACCATTTTGTTTCCAATTAAACAGCTATACAAGGAAATAGTAATCAATTTTTATGCGTAGGAATCTATTTTCTTTTTTTAAAGAGACGGGGTCTCGCTATGTTGCCCAGGCTGGAGTGCAGTGGCTATTCACAGGCATGATCCTACTACTGATCAGCATGGAAGTTTTGACCTGCTCCATTTCCGACCTGGGCTGGCTCACCATTCCTTGGGCAACCTGGTGGTCCCCCACTCCTGGGAGGTCACCATATTGATGCCGAACTTAGTGCGGACACCTGATTGGCATAGCGCACTACAGCCCAGAACTCCTGGGCTCAAGAGATCCTCCAGTCTGAGCCTCCCAAGTAGCTGGGACTACAGGCACACGCCACTGTGCCCAGCATGAGTAGGAATCTTAACAGCACAGAGAATCGAGGAAGTTGTGAGATATATATAAGTTGGTACAAAAGGGTGATCCAAAACCATGAGTTGCAAGTTACCTAGGCAAAATTAAGAATCCGGTTACTGGCTGGATGTGGTGATTCATGCCTACCCAAAATGCCCCAGCACTTTGAGAAGCTGAGGCAGGTGGATTGCTTGAGCCCAGGAGTTTGAAATCAGTCTAGGCAACATGACAAAACCCTGTCTCTACAAAAAATACAAAAATTAGCCAGGCATGGTGGTGTGCACCTGTAGTCCCAGCTACCCTGGAGGCTGAGGTGGGAGGATCACTGAGCCCAGGGAGGTCGAGGTTGCAATGAGCTGAGATGGTGCCACTGCACTCCAGCCTGGGAGACAGAGCAAGAGCCTGTCTCAGGAAAAAAAAAAAAAAAAAAATCAGGTTACCGTACAGCCCAAATACAAAGAAAATGGATTTAGGCAAGTAATCAAAGTCTAGGAAGTTCATAAATGAACTATGAATTAACTATTCTCTCCCTTGCCTTCTCCTTCTCCCTTCTCTTTTCTTCTCCCTCATAACTTGGGGAAGGATGTGATCGCACATAGCATAAAGTGTGGTGACATTACTAATGGGATGAGAAGCAGATCAGCTGGGGAGGAGATTGGACTCTAAGGAAAAGCTCCTGAAATGTCCTGAAGTAACAGGTGGATCTAATGTCAGAATTGTTTGTAAAATGGAAAAGAGGTGAAATGTGTCATTTGCTGGGATAAACACTGTCAGCATGACAATCCACATGTTACCCACCTGCTTGTGCTTTTTGCTGCTGGGAGCACTTTCCACCAACACACACCCTACTAATGAGGAAACTGCAAAAGAGAACCCAAGAGATTAAACACAGGTCTGCAGTGAGGGATATGTTTACATCCTACACGTGAGTAGAGTAAGTATATTTTTAGGCTAGCAAGTTCTGGTAAGCAAGCTTAACATGAAAACATGAGAACTGCCCTACTTTAAGGGACCCACCCAATTCAATATTCTGTTTTGGAGGGTGGAACTGAAAACATAATCAGCATATAGAGCTTAATATGTAAATGACCAATTTAGTTTTCACTGTTTGCTGTGCTGTAATAAACCTACATCATCTTCTGTGTGAGATTAACTCTCCACTAGGACAGGGTCCCTGTTAAATCACCAGTTACCTGGCAACTTTGGAAAAAGTCATTCTGGATAGATAAACACACAGACAAGGATGACTTCTCCAGACATGAATTTTTAAATGTATATTAAACTTTTCAGGCTCACACTTGTAATCCCAAGCACTTTAGGAGGCTGAGGTTGGAGAACCACTCAGGAGTTTGAGATCAGTCTGGGCAACATAGCAAGAACCAGTCTCCACAAAAAATTTAAAAACTAGCTGGGTGTTGTGGCACATGCCTGTAGTCCGAGCTACTCAGGAGGCTGAGGTGGGAGGATCACTTGAGCCCAGGTAGGTTGAGGCTGCAATGAGCAGTGACTGTGCCATTGCACTCCAGCCTGGGTGACAGAGCGTGATCCTGTCTCCAAACAAACAAACAAACAAACAAACAAAAAAACCCAAACCTTTTCTAAATAGATCATGGTGATAACAATGTTATATAATACAGTTTGTAGAACCGTTTTTCTGTACACCGAATGTCCCAGAATGTTGCACTTCTACGTGGAATTTGTATAGTTTTTCCTGTCAATCTCCCTGTTATCCGCTTCAAGTTCTTTGCTGTGAGGGGAGAGTTTACTTAGCACAGACTCTTTCCTTCTAATATAGTGTCTAATTTGCTATGGACAGGAGATAATTGTTACATTTGCATCACAATTTACCAATTACAAAGGGCTTATCAGACTTTTGCAGGTGACATCATTGTCTGTGGATCCTAGTCCTGGGGCTGGGGACTTGACCCTGGCCTGGCCAATCAGAATATTCCATCTTCTTTACCAATGATTGGTTCTGGGATGGACACATGACCCAAGCTGGGCCTATTAGAATCTGCCCTGGGAGTTTTGTCAGAGTGATCAGGAAAGTGGTTATCTTGAAGTTCTCCTGATGGTTTTGTTTTTGTTTCTGTGTTTTCTCGAGACAGGGTCTTGCTCTATTGCCCAGGCTGGAGTGCTGCAGTGGCATGATCACAGCTCACTGCAGCGTCAACCTCCTGGGCTCAAGGGATCCTCCCACCTCAGCCTCCCTACAGGCACAAGCCATCGTATCTGGCTAATTTTTTAATTTTTTTGGTAGAGATGGGGTCTCACCATGTTGCCCAGGCTGGTCTGGAACTCCTGAGCTCAAGCAATCCCCCTGCCTCAGCCTCCAAAAGTGTTGGGCTTACAGGTGTGAGCCACCACACCTGGCTCTGATGTTATCTTATGCATAAAAAAACAGGTAAACTTGAGCTTCCAGAGTCCCTCTTGCTGCCACATGAAGAGTCTAAATACAGGAAAACAGCCGAAAGAGAGACAAACTTGACAATAGCACTTGAAAACCTGAATCCTGGACTACTTAGTTTGCACAAACTCCTTCACCTACCCTAACCCACATATCAACATTTTGTTTATATATGTATATATTTTTAAATACACTTTTTTTTTTTGAGACAGTCTCAGTCTCACTCTGTCACCCAGGCTGGAGTGCAGTAGTGCTATCTTGACTCACTGTAATCTCCACTCTCAGGTTCAAACCATTCTCATGTCTCAGCCTCCTAAGTAGCTGGGATCACAGGTGTGCACCACCACGTCTGGCTAATTTTTGTATTTTTAGTAGAGACGGGGCTCCACCATTATATTATTCCATTCTCACAGTGGTATGAAGAAATACCCTTTATAAAGGAAAAAGGCTTAATTGACTCACAGTTCCACATTGCTTGGGAGGCCTCAGGAAACTTACAATCCTGGTAGAAGGCAAAGGAGAAGCAGGCACCTCCTTCACAGGGCAGAAGGATGGAGTGAGTGCAAGCAGGGGAAATGCCAGATGCTTAAAAAACCAGCAGATCTCATGAGACTCACTCTCGCAAGAACAGCATGGGGAGCCTGCCCCGTGATCTAATTACCTCCACCTGGTCCTGCCTTTGACATTGGGGATAACAATTCAAGATGACATTCTGGGTGGGGACACAGACAAACCATGTTAGCCATGTTGGCCAGGCTAGTCTCCAACTCCTGGCCCCAAGTGATCCACCTGCCTTGGCCTCCCAAAGTGCTGGGATTACAGGCGTGAGCCACTGCACCAGGCGAATATTTTTGTTTTGCTTAAACTAGTTTGAATTAGGTTTTGGTCATTTGCTATCACTCCTGATGTGGAGGTGTCTTCCAACCTTTCCTCATCACCTTCCAGAGATCCCCTTTACCTTTTTCTCCCATTGCATCGACTCATCCCATATCTTCCTCCTTCTTAGCTTACTACCTTATTTTGGTGACACATATTCCTCAGTAGCTTCCTGAATAAAACAGATGAGAAATAAATGTTTGGAGACCTTGTATGTTTGAAAATATGTGTGTTTGCTTTCACACTTCATATAAAAGTTTGGCTCTAATTGGGATTCTAGGTTGTACAGAATTTTCCCTCTGAATTTTCAAGGCACCCCTTCACTGCCTTACGGTGTCAATGTGGCTGCTAATAGGTCTGAAGTCATTCTGA
Organism: Plecturocebus donacophilus; assembly: GCA_004027715.1. Classification (NCBI taxonomy): domain Eukaryota; kingdom Metazoa; phylum Chordata; class Mammalia; order Primates; family Pitheciidae; genus Plecturocebus; species Plecturocebus donacophilus. Next base: position 14,890 of record PVKP010034624.1, read on the forward strand.
TTCCTAAGGTTTTCTATGTAGCCTGTTTTTGTTTAATATAGCTTTTCCCTTTATGGGATCTCTTCTCTTTGTGCTTGATTTTCTGATATTCCTTGATGATGTGCCTTGTCATGGGTCTGTTTTCATTCACTGTGCTGGCACTAGATGGGGCATTTTAATCTAGTAATATGTACCTTCAATATGGGGAACATTCTTTATTACTTGTTTGGTGATTTCCTCCCTTCTGATTTCTATGTTCTTTTTCTTTTGAGCACTCATTAATTAGATGCTGGATCTCCTGGCTTAATCTAATTCCTTGGAGCTTGTATTTTGTGTTTTCCTCCTCGATTTTCTTCTTGTTTGTTTGCTTTTGAGACAGGGTCTCAGCTCTGTTGCCCAGGCTGGAGTGCAATGGTACAATCTTACCTCACTGCAGCTTGGACCTCCTGGGCTCAAACGATCCTTCCCACCTCAGCTCCCTAAACTCCTAATAGTTGGGACTATAGATGAGTGCCACCATGCTCAGCTAATTTTTTAATTTTTTTTGTAGGGATGGGGACTCACTGTGTTGCCAAGGCTAGTCTTGAACTCCTGAGCTCAAGTGATCCTCCCACCTTAGTCTCTCAAAGTGCCAGAATTACAGGTATGAGTTACCACACCTGGCCATCCTCCTCCATTTTCTATGTTTGTCTTTTATCTCTAAGATTTCCTCAATTTTATCTTGCAGATTCTCTGTTGAACATTTAAACAAATTTTCTACCATATTTTTAATTTCCAAGACCTCTTTCTTGTTTATGAATGTTTCTTTATGTGTACTGTTTTTGTTCTATTCGTTGAATAGCTTCTCTTATTTCTCAAAGGAATTACTGACAAATTTCATTTTATGCTGAAAGAATTTTAAATCTGCAAAAATTTTCAAGTAAAAAACTTTTTTTCTGAACCATCCAATATTAAATTTCCAACATGATGCCTATCCTACCTAACATGAGTACACACTCAAACAAGGATATGACAGCCATCTAATCCACAGACCCGATCAAATTTCTCTAATTGTCCCACCACTGTCACCTGGGCTGGAATACAATGGTGCGCCATCTCAGCTCACTGCAACCTCCACCTTCTGGGTTCAAGCAATTCTCTTGCCTCAGCCTCCTGAGTAGTTGAGATTACAGGTGCCCGCCACCACGCCTGGCTAATTTTTTGTATTTTTACTAGAGACGGATTTCACCATGTTGGCCAAGCTGGTCTAAAACTCCTGACCTCGTGATCTGTTCTCCTCAGCCTCCCAAAGTGCTGGGATTACAGGCGTGAGCCACTGTGGCCGGCCAGCCAACCAGCCTGCCTGCCTGCCTGCCTGCCTGCCTGTCTGCCTGCCTGCCTTCCTGCCTGCCTTCTTTCCCTCCTTCCCTCCTTCCCTCCTTCCCTCCTTCCTTCTTTCCTTCCCCTCCACCCCCCAGCTTTTTTTTTGGAGATGGAGTCTTGCTCTGTTGCCCAGGCTGGATGGAGTACAGTGGTGCAATCTCGGCTCACTGCAACCTCCACCACCCATGTTCAAGTGATTCTCCTGCCTCAGCCTCTCAAGTAGTTGTGACAACAGGTGCCCGCCACTGTGCCCGGCTAAGCTTTATATTTTTACAAGAGATGGGGTTTCACCATGTTGGCCAGGTTGATCTCAAACTCCTGATCTCAGGTGATCCGCCCACCTCAGCCTCCCAAAGTGCTGGGATTATAGGCCTAAGCCACCTTGCCCTGCTCATGTTTCTTTCAACCTGGAACAATTTCTCAGCTTTCTTTTTTTGGCAGGAATAGGACAGAAGTGATACTGTGTTATTGCCTCCCATCTGGTGGTACCTGATTTCAATTTGTATCATTATTGAGAATGTTAACTTTGTTCTTGTTTTTTAAAAAATTGATACAATCATTTATTTTGTTTGCATATTTGATTTGTTTTTAATTCAAACCTCACCAGAATGTTAACTTTGGTTAAGGTGGTGTCTGCTAGGTCTCTCCACTGTGAAGTTACTCTTTTGCTCATTGTAATTACTAAGTGTTTTGTGGAAAGGTACTTCTTTGAGGTATACATCCTGTTCCTTATCATAGTTTTACTCACTATTTTTAGGGTTTTTTTTTGCTGACTGAATTGTTACTATGAAGATTGCCTAATAGTGATTTTTTCAATTTAATCGTTCCTTCTAAATTTATTAGTTGTTATTCTGCTGTAAAGAAAAATGCTCTCTTCTCATTTGTTTATTTGTTCTTTTATTTATATCAGTATGAACATGTGGATTCCTACTTCATTTGACAGATTATGAACCTTTACTGCCATTATTTATTTTGATGCTCAGAGTTGGTTAGGGAAGCCCCCCTCAAGCCCCTTCGACATCCTGTTAACATGTCTCTGTCATTGTTTAAGCACTTCTTTACTTTCTGCCACAGCAAGATGGTCTGAGTTCATCTTGTACTTTCCTTATCTCAGCCCTGAAATCAATCATTTCTCCAAGGATTCCTGGTTTCTTTTAGTAGAGAATGATATTTAGAGACCAAAATTTGGGACTAGAGGTGTTAAATGCTATTGGAGTATGACTGTTTCCAAACTCTCTTGGTGCAGAGAGCTAAGGAATATGCATATATGTCGACATATTTTTAACTTTTATTTTTGGTTTGGGGGTATATGTGAAGGTTTATTATGTAGGTAAACATGTGTCACAAGGGTTTGTTGTACATACTATTTCATCATTCAGGTATTAAGCCCAGTACCCAATAGTTATCTTTTCTGCTCCTCTCCCTCCTCCCACCCTACACCCTCAAGTAGACCCCAGTGTCTGTTGTTCCCTTCTTTGTGTTCATAAGTTTCTATCATTTAGCTCCCAGTTAAAAAGTGAGAGCATGTGATATTTGGAGCTCTGTTCCTATCTTAGTTTTCTAAGGACGACACTCTCCAGTTCCATTCATGGTCCCACAAAAGACATGATCTCATTATTTTTTATGGCTGCATAGTATTCCACAGAACATATGTACCACATTTTCTTTATCTAATCCATCATTGATGGGCATTTAGTTTGATTCCATGTATTTGCTATTGTGAATAGTGCTGCAATGAACATTCATGTGCATATGTCTTTTTTTTATTTTTATTTTTTTTAAAGACAGGGTTTCACCATGTTGGTAAGGCTGGTTTTGAACTCCCAACCTCAGGTGATCTGCCAGCCTTGGCCTCCAAAGTGCTTGGATTACAGGCGTGAGCCACCACACCTGGCCTGCATATGTCTTTATAGCAGAATGATTTCTATTCCTCTGGGTGTATATCCAGATATGGGATTGCTATGTCGAATGGTAGTTCTTCTTTTAGCTCTTTGAGGAATTGCGATACTGCTTTCCACAATGGTTGAACTAATTTATACTCCCATAAACAGTGTATAAGTGTTCCCTTTTCTCTGCAACCATGCCAGCATTTGTTATTTTTTGATTTTTTAATAATAGCCATTCTGACTGGTATGAGATGGTATCTCATTGTGGTTTTGATTTGCATGTCTCTAATGATAAGTGATATTGAGCTTTTTTTCATACGCTTGTTGGCCACATGTATGTCTTCTTTTGAAAGAAGCATGAGCCACTGCACCCGGCTATTTTATTTTTTTTGAGACAAGAGTTTCACTCTTGTTGCCCAGGCTCTAGTGCAACAGCACGATCTCAGCTCACTGCAACCTCCACCTCCCGGTTTCAAGTGATTCTCCTGCCTCAGCCGCTCAAGTAGCTGAGATTACAGGCACTCGCCACCACACCCAGCTAATTTTTGTATTTTTAGTAGGGATGAGGTTTCGCCATGTTGACCAGGCTGGTCTTGTACTTCTGACCTCAAGTGATCCACCCACCTCGGCCTCCCAACTTCTGGGATTATAGGCATAAGCCACTATGCCAGCCTTATTTTATAGAGACAGGGGCTCTCTATGTTGCTCAGGTTGGTCTCAAACTCCTGGGCTCAAATGATCCTCTTGCCTAAAGTGGTGAGATTATAGGCCTGAGCTACCATGCCTAGCCTATGTTCATCTCTCTTTCACCAGTAACATCTAGTACAGTATTTTGTATGCATATAGTAGAAACTCAGGAATTTATTGAATGGGATTGTATAATTGATTAAAATAAGACAACGTAGGCTGTGTGCGGTGTAATCCTGGCACTTTGGGAGGCCAAGGCAGGCGGATCACCTGAGGTCAGGAGTTCGAAACCAGCTTGGCCAACATGGCGAAACCCCATCTCTACTAAAAATACAATAATTAGCCAGTTGCAATGGTGGCTGCCTGTAATCCCAGTTACTTGGGAGGCTAAGGCAGGAGACTCACTTGAACCTGGGAGGCTGAGGTTACAGTAACCCAAGATCACACCACTGCACTCCAGCCTGGGCAACAGAGCGAGAATCCATCTCAAAAACAAATAAGTAAATAAATAAGATAAAATAAAATGACAACATATGTGGAGACACTAGCACAATATCTAATACATGGTAAATGTGGTTTTTTTCCCCCAAATGTGGTATGTGCTAAAAAAATAATTAAATTTGTTTAAGGTTTTTTTTTTTTTTTTTTAAGATAGGGTATTGTTCTGTCATCCAGGCTGGAGTGCAGTGGGATGATCATGGCTCACTGCAGCTTCAATCTCCTGGGCTCAATCAATCCTCCTACCTTGGCCTCCCAAAATGCTGGGATTACAGGTGCAAGCCACCATGCCCAGCCTTAAAATTTAACAAATGTTACTTTCCCTTCCCTCAAATGGGTCCAGGTGTCATATCTCCCAAAACCTTTGTTTACAAACTATGCTACACAATTTAGTACCCAAGTATGTACTGGCTTGTTTGCCTTTATTGAGCTTTTTGTGGTATTGTTTTTTGTACTACATTAGAAGCTGTCAGGTATCTTGTCTTATAATTATCAATTCTGAATATCAAAACTAGTTCTTTTTGTAAATTGGTTTATATTGAGATGTTCAATATCTATTGGCTGGTTAATTTGCAGGAAAGAAATGATGACAAAGATAGCAGGTTAGGTGCCCACAGTCAGTTGCACAAGCATAAAGGATCACATTCCCTGTCTGAAGATGCACCGTATGTGTTCTAGAGAGCAAAAGTTGGAGCTTCAAATATATCCTCTCAACATTTTCAGTAACTAAGAAGATACAGATTCAAGTGATCAAGTAATCTTTACACAAGAGTGCAATGTCTGTTGGAAGTAGGGGAAGAATGAAACATATGCTTAGTGTTGAAATCTGACTACGGAATAGTAAGACTGGGGTTTGAATTTCTAAATTATTTATAATAACTTCCCTATGCCTGTTTTTTCATCTTTATAATCGGGATGGTACATCTGCCTCTGGGGAGTTTGTAAGAAGAGTAAATAAGCAATATATACATATATTTTTTGGGGACAGAGTCTCACTCTGTCGCCCAGGCTGGATTGCAATGGCACAATCTCAGCTCATTGTAACCTTCACAACCTCCACCTCCTGGGTTCAAGTGATTCTCCTGCCTCAGCCTCCAAAGTAGCTGGGATTACAAGTGTGTGTCACCACACTCGGTTAATTTTTGTATTTTTTTCAGTAGAGACAGGGTTTCTCCATGTTGGTCAGGCTGATCTCGAACTTGTGACCTCAGGTGATTCACCCGCCTCGGCCTCCCAAAGTGTTGGGATTACAGGCGTGAGCCACTGTGCCCAGCCAATATGTCTTAAATATTGCATTGGGACATACTTATACACTTATACTAAAAAATTACTTCTTGTTTATTTGAAATCCTAATCTAACTGGGCTTCAGATGTATATGTATTTTTTAAATGGATTGTTGCCCTGTCGCCCAGGCTGGAGTGCAATGGCATAATCTCAGCTTGAACCTCCGCCTCCCAGATTCAAGCGATTCTCCTGCCTCAGCTTCTGAGTAGCTGGGATTACAGGTGTGCGCCACGCCCAGCTAATTTTTTGTATCTTTAGTAGAGATGGGGTTTCACCATGTTGGCCAGGCTGGTCTGGAACTCCTGACCTCATGATCTGCCCGCCTCGGTCTCCCAAAGTGCTGGGATTACAGGCATGAGCCACCGCACCCAGCCTAGCTTCCTATATTTTTATTTGCTAAATCTGACAACCCTACCTGGGAGAAGGTAATTAGCCAGGCATGGTGGTGCCTGCCTGTGGTTCCAGCTACTTGGTGGGCTGGGGTGGGAGGATGACTTAAGCCTCAGAGATTGAGGGCTGTAGTGAGCTGTGATTGTGCCACTGCATTCCAGCCTGGGCAACAGAGCAAGACCTCATCTCAAAAAAAAAAAAAAAAAAGTAGAAGAAAGATGAACATGACTTGTTCCTGTCCTCAGTGAGCTTAGAAATAACACGTTTACAAATTGGTATGACACAAGACTGTAAATCAGTGATAATATAATTTATTGTCTCAATTGAGATAGTTTTGAGGATAAACAGGAGCACTGATAATAATTACCCCAGAAAATCCCAGTGTGTTCTGAAGAAATCTGACTCTATCACCTTAGCAATGAACAGGCTCAAAGAGATGGACAAACAAGGAGCACTGGGATGAATCAGCAAAGCTCAGTGGTAGAAGTGGATTTGAGTTAGCCTGGCTCTTGGACAATCACTGGTTGTAATCTGATAGAATAAACATGGGCAACAAACATGTAAACAAAATAATTTCAGACCATGTAATGGGGTACAGAGTGAGGGAGAGGGGCACTTATTTTAATATCATCAGGGAAGGCAACTAGAAGGATAACATTTAAGTTGAAACAAATTATGAGAAGAATCAAGAAATTCAAAGACAAAAATATCACAAAGTTTTCTTATCCCAGCAACGATCAGAAGGTCAGATCACTCATGGGGTTTGGGATAAGGAGGTTCCACAGTTCTCCTACTAATTCTGAAGAGAGATGAGGGATCAAAATGTTATTCAGTAGTTAACAGAGAATTATGAAAGACTCTTCAACAGAATAGTGATCTGACTGGGAAAATTACTCTGACATTACTGTACAGATTGGGTTAGAGAGGAAAAGAAGTTTAAGCCGGAAATCCAGGAAATAGTCCTAGATAAGCAAGAGAAAAAAATTCCTGGGTTGGGACAGCAGCAGTAATCATGGAGAAGCAGAGATGGAAGTGATACCCCAGAACAAGAATACTCAGGACTTTGCAACAGGTGTCACCTAACATCGCACCCACCCCTGGGAGCCCTTCAGTAAATACTAGTTCTCCTCGCCCACTCAACCCAGAAACAGAGTGAGGGAAGATTGCTTTTGTTTGTTGTTTAGAATGGAGAAAAATTTGGGACAGATCCAGGTTGAGAGGAAGAAGCAACAGAAAGAGAAACATTTAATATTAAAAATATACGCTGAGTGTGGTGGCTGACACCTGTAATCCCAGCACTTTGGGAGGCCGAGGTGGGTGGATCACTTGAGGTCAGGAGTTCAGGACCAACCTGACCAACATGGTGAAACCTCGTCTTTACTAAAAAAAAAAAAATACAAAAATTTTCTGGGTGTGGTGGCGGGCACCTGTAATTCCAGCCAGTCGGGAGGCTGAGGCAGGAGAATTGCTTGAACCTGCGAGGTGGAGGTTGCATTGAGCGGAGAGATCTTGCCATTGAACTCCAGCCTGGGTAACAAGAGCAAAACTCCATCCCCCCCCCCAAAATATGTTATATATTTTTATACATATTATATATATATCTTCCAAGAAAGGAACAAAATGAAGTCTGTCAGGTAGGGAGGTGGAAAGTTTATGAAGCTTCTGTGGATTTATGAAGGTGCAAAGTTTATGAAGCTTCTATTTGATTTGAAGGTAGGCTTATGGATAGAAGAGAAGATCTGGAACACTGCTGTAGGAAATAATTGTCCTTTAAGAACAATTAAGTGGTTCTCATCCCTGGCTGCATATTAGGATCATCTAGGGAGCCTTAACACACATACACAAAAATGACCTGGACCCTAGCCCCATGGAATCTGATTTAATTCTGAGATGGGGCCCAGGCACTAATGTTTTCAGAAGTGCCTCTGTTGACTCTAATGAGCATCCACAATTGAGAACCAGCAATAAGAGGCCTGTGGAGCAGCAGAAAGGGCTCAGCTGAGGTTCAGAAGCAAGATTTTTTTTTGGTGAACCAATCAGCCTGGTTACAGGGCTCTCTCCAGCATCAACATTCCTGGAGCAGAGGCTGTGAAATTAGAGTGTGGCACTTATTTATTAAGGTTGTTAGGGCACAAAACTGAAGAGCTGAGAGACAATAGAGGCTAGGGAAATAGAATTGACTTGGCCAACCACAGACTGTAATCTGATAGAAGAAGAGGTTCAGACAAAAGGCAGTAAAATAACAATAGCAACACCAACTAGTTTTTTGGAGTGCCATTTGCCAATTACTAAAATAAGTGATTCATTTTATTCACTTATTCTCATGACACTCTAGGTCTTACTATCCCCATCTTACTCATTTTCTTGTTTTATTTTTTGTAGTGATAGAGTCTTGCTCTGTCGCCCAGGCTGGAGTGCAGTGGCAAAGTCATAGTTCACTGCAGCCTTGAATTCCTGGCTCAAGCAATTCTCCCACCTCAGCCTCCTGAATAGCTAGGAAAATAGGTACAAGCCACCCTACTCAGCTTATTTTTTGTAGAGGCGGGGTGTCCATATGTTACCCAGGCTGACCTTGAATTCCTGGCCTCAAGCGATTCTCCTGTCTTGGCTTCCAAAGTGCTGAGATCACAGGCCTGACCCACATACTGGCCATACTTTACCCCTTTTATAAATGGGAAAATTGAGGCTCAGAAGTTAAGAAATGGCCAGGCACAGCGGCTCACGCCTGTAATCCCAGCACTTTGGGAAGCCGAGAAGGGTGGAGCATTTGCGGTCAGAACTTTGAAATCAGCTCGGCCAAAATGGTGAAACATCATCTCTACTAAAAATACAAACATTAGCTGGGGACGGTGGCACATGCCTGTAGTCCCAGCTATTCGGAAGGCTGAGGCAGGAAAATCACTTGAACTCAGGAGGCAGTAGTTGTAGTGAGCTAAGATCACAACACTGCACTCTAGTCCAGGTGACAGAGCAAGACTCTGTTTCAAAAAAAAAAAAAAAAAAGAGGCCGGAGGTGGTGGCTCACACCTGTAATCCAAGCACTTTGGAGGCCAAGGCGGGTGGATCACCTGAGGTCAAGGAGTTCAAGATCAGCCTGACCAACATGGTGAAAGCCCATCTTTTAAAAAAAAAAAAAAATATATATATATATATATATATATATATTTTT